>CAJVPN010000577.1:0-24755 GCA_910592215.1 Entrophospora candida
GTTAACCGGTTAATTTAACCGGTTAATTTTAACTGGTTAATCAAAAAGAATTAACCGGTTAAAAAAAGATCTTAACCGATTAACCGTTTAATTGCAGTTAACCGGTTAACCACGGTTAAACGGTTAACGGTGCCAACCCCTAGTATGTAAAATAGAGTCTATTTTACATACCTTCATAACAATAAGGTTTACATTCACACAATAAAAATAAAAAATTTATATATAATGTATGCAAGGATCACATTTCATTTTTTAAACATTCAGAATTATGTGCTTTTAGCACATCTCTGAACACATCCATTAATTCATCTTCAGTTTGGTAAATTTTATTTTTCATAAATTGCTTGATAGGAATTTATAAATTATCATAAATTAAATGCACAAATATACACATGGTAATTATCTCCCACCAAGATGTAACCAAAAAGTTTTAAGCAATATAAATATTTTTTTCTCTAATTTTATTTGATAATTCTTTAAATTTAAATTAGTTTCTGATCAATTTTTACAAGATTGATTCTAGTTTCTTTGTTTTCTTTCTTTAAATTTATTATTTCAGCATAAACAAAAAATATCATTTTTACCAAATTCTCAATTGATTGTTTAATTCTATATGGATGGTACTTGCATTGAAGATCATGGCTGTAAAATTGGTTTTGTCTTTACCAAATAATTTTGGCTACTATTGTTGATTTGCATCAATTAGAAATAAATAATAATAAAAAAGTAAAATAAAAATAAAACAAATCCATCCATCATTGTTATTATTATAATTACTATTTTCACCAATTTTTAATGGAACTATTTTGTCAATGTTATTACTTTTGGTGTGAATTACAACTTCTCCAAGTTCAATGCCATTATATACATTAATGGGTGAAAGGAATCACTGACATTAGATGTGTTGTTTCTCCTATTAATATAATTTCTTGAACTGATATAATAGGCTTAGCAGTGTTAACTTTAGTAGATTCATTAAACATGAGCTTCTCAAAAGGTATTTTCTTTTTTCCATTTTTGACATTTTTAAAAATATATATATTTATCATACATATAAATGATAAATCGCCTGTTACACGAAAACAAAAATCCTATAATTCTCACCCTAAAGAAAAACACAAACAAGATATTGAGAAAAAATATCAATGGAAAAAAATAAGTCAAAGAAAATATTATTGAAGAAAAAGTTAGTATTGGTGATACTTTAGAAAGTGCTAATAAAGTTTTAAATTTTATTCAAACAATGTTTCAACTACATAGTAAAAATCAGTTTTGACCTTATTTTGACCCTATTTCAACCAGATCTGCAAATGGTCGAAATAGCTACAACTTCATATAATGAGAACCATTAGAAGTTAATTCATAAGTTATATTCTATATAAGGAGTAAAACTTTCTAATATAGTGCCAATAATCTAAAGACATCACAAAATGTTGCCAATCTTTAAATGCTGATATTTTACTAAATACTGACTATTTTTACCAGAAACTTCTATTTTTTGCAATCTTCTAGACATTGTGAGTGTGCAATTTCAAACACAGCTCATGACATGTCCAATAAATATATAAGATAAAATATAAAAGTCCAATATATAATAAATCTCCCTGTATCCACACACAGCTCAGAGCCTACTCAAAATACTCTATTGCACAATTCTCACTCTACAGTACTAATGCTAAGTACTGTTGGCACTAGCCTAAGATAATAAAATAAAAAGAATATTTACAAGGAATATTTACAACTATACCACTTGAGGCATCCCTACAAGCAGCATAGAACAATCAAATGGGGGGTTTCCTAACCAATGATTAGTGGCCAAACCACTAATCATCAGAGAGGACCATGAAACAATTCACAATGGCTTTTCTTGTTAACTATGCAAAAATTTGTAATAAGGTAAAATGTGTTTATCTAATTATTAACAACGGGGGGGGGGGTATTTATTCAATTGTTATAGATTATTATAAATTTTATTAACATGATCCATGTCATCATTCTCACTTGGTCTAAAACCAAGCCTTTTTATACCTCTTGAGGTATTACAAATAACATGACCTTTACAATATTTTGTCCAATAAAATATGCTTATTAATCCTATTTTCTGTATTACTAGCTTACTAATTGCTAATTACTAATGTTACTAAATATTTGGGTCAACTGAGCAATACAAATAATTTGATTAATAATTCGAAGTAAATAATTATGTCATAAAGATAAGTTAAATATAGAAATGATGTAATGATCTACACGTGTAATGTGGCGCAATGTGTGGCGCAACCGTTACAATAAATATAGAAAGATGATCGCATCACATGACTTCCGTAGTAAGTTCGTTCTAATTGGTCAATAATAACGGGCAATTGGTTGGTCCACGGTTTACAATTTCACAACATAAAAAATAATATACTATAGTTGGCTCAGTCTAAAGACCTCCTAAATTTTGGGCAAATTTAAAAGTATAGAAGTCATTTTCTGTCCTACCTTTTAAAAAAAATAGCATTATTAGTGGATAGAATAGGTCTTTAGTTTTTAATGTAATAATGAGATATTCTCAAAAAATTGTTTGTTGTAAAGTTCTATCCTTTTGTAAAACATGCACTTTACTATGCTCACGAGGAATTTGTGCACCACGATCATTGCTAAATTTAGACTAGTTTTCGATCATCATTACCAAATATGATAATGATTCATATAGTTGGGATTCAAAACGGGTATATGCAGGTTGAATATAGTACATTTTGTATAGTGAGTATAGTACAAACATAAGTAGAATTAGATTGAGTACAGTAAGTACAATTTATAAGTCTCACACACCCAGCCCAAAAAAGGCATGTAAGTACAATTATCATTACTAAAAATGATTAAAAATGGTTTGTACTATACTCACTGCACAAAGTGTACTCTACTCAATCTAACACAGCCAATTCAAAACATCTGATTTTTATACATATTTATATGAATTATCAACCAAATAGATATATAAGCATGTTAAATTCAGAGATGATGATAATTAAGCATTTGTTTAAAGCATCTTGAACTTATATACAGAAAATGCATGGACCCAGTAGTGTTCCTCTAACTCCATATTTGAATATTCATAATTTTATGGAAATGATATTCAATTCTTATTTGAATATCCATAACACTTTCAAATATCATAACACTTTCAAATACTTTAATATTGTAATTATAATATTAATTCATGATCCATGAAATAACTGCAAAAATTTGCCAATCATTAATATGTTTTTGTGGCAATAATAAACATTATAATTTTCAGGAGTTTTGAGAAAGTAATTATTAAAGACTAAATAGAAATAACATATTTATATTTTCCTTGGATAAAATTAATCCTACAATCATTTTTACATCATAAATATTTTTAATTGCTTAAATCTTTATTATCAACTTTTATATTAAAAGATCCAACTGTACTCTGAATATTTTCAAATGTTGATTTTTCACCTAAATAGATATTTATATAATGATTAAATAATATTGATGAAGTGTTAAATCAAAACACACATATAATAGGTTAAATGGAAAAGTTTACCATTTAATTTCCAATTAGTTCTATGATCAGCTTTTGTGATGAGGCAAATTATTATCACATTATTATCCTCATGTTTCAATTCAATTGACCCTATTTCAATCAGATCTGCAACTGGTCGAAACAGTTTTGACTTCATGTATAATTGAGACTTGGTCCAGGTATAAATTCCACCAAATCATAGGTTGCAAAGTTCCTTAATACAACATAGGCCATTGCACCTTCTTGATACTCGTCATTTTCATCATCTGAATATATTTGCTTCAAAATTTCAAACAACAATTCTTCTATATCCTTGAGTTCAGCTGCATTTTTTTCCAGCAATTTTATTATAATGAGCAGACTTGGATTCATCATCAAGCATTTCTAAAATGTTTACCATGGTATATTGTAATAATTTCTAATTTTTTATTATTTCATTTACAAAAAAAAAAATCAAGTATTTTAATAAAATTATTATTGAATTCTAAATATTCCATCAAAATGTAATTTACTTACCAAATTGGGTGCTAATGAATTGCTATTTAGAGTGATGACAGGTGGCGATAACCACCACCATTCTTATAATAAACACTTACCTACCAACATCATCCCATTTGGTTGCTTGGTATCATTTCTTATCCCTGCTTTTTGGTAGCATTTTTAGAAATAAAAAAAAGAATTTTTTATTATGTTAACTAGAGTGACAATGAGTGGTGACAACCTCCATTCTTATGATAAACACTCACCCAGTGATATCTTCCCATTTGTTTTCTTTATTTCTTTTTCTTCTATCCTGCTGGCTGTTGTTCATATTTTTATATTCTTTTAAAAAAAAAGATAATTATTGATTTGATCAGCATGTACAAATTGATAATTTTTTTTGTTGACGTGTTTTTTTTTGGGGAGGACAGATGTAAATTGATTTTTTTTTTTCTTGGAAAACAATTTATTTTTTGACAGAGTCCAAGATGACAAAATGCGGTTTTCCTAAAAAAGACTAACCAGAGGTACTATTTTTTGTTTGTATTGATATAATGTGTCTTTTAGTTTATAAATATATATTATTGAAATCAAAATGCAGGCAGATCTTTGCTGGCTAATTATAAGATCCTTGTCAAGATAGCAAACGATTGGCATTTTGCTTTATTAATATTACTATAAATTAACTACAAGAAGATGTCAAGGCAGTACACTGTTGAATATGTAACATTTCAAATATGTGATGTTTGATTATTGGAAATTGGCAGGCGTTGAAGCATGCACACTGCCTTGAACACTTTACAGTCATTCTCTCACATTCCTCGTGTACACAAAGGCTAATCTGACCATGTCTCTCCAATGATACAACAATGCAACTAAATTTTCAGGGGGAGTGATGGCCCTGGAGTTTACCAAGACTGCATCAATTGTCACTAATCCTCCCTCACCAGAGAAGACTGCTGGCATGCTAGCCAAAAAGTTGCCTGCAACAATCCTACACTAGGTTAAGGATGGCTCTATGACCAAGATGTCACAACTCTGGAGGAATATTAAGATAATCTGCAGCTTGTTTCAAGCTCAGGAGGTCACAATTTAGAGCAGGGTTGAGGCCCTGAAATTGTATTTGGGCTCTGATGTTAAGAAGGAAGTTGCAAAATAATGATTGTTTTGTATAATCACTTTCTTAAATTCTCTGTTTTTTTGATACTAACTAAGGATACCGGCTGCAACTTTTGATGATGGTTGCTACCATCTTTGCATCATATAAAAATGATTGCAACCACTGGTTGCAACCACCTTTACGACCATTTTGTTTCCTTTTTTGGATTGCGACATGGAACACTAATACTAACCAATTTATGATTTGGGTAGGGGACTGAACGGGTTTTTGTCCAATAGATTAAAATTATTGCATGATTATATACATCTTTGTCAGCAATATTGCCAACAGGAAAAAAGTCATAAAATGGTTTTGATTTTGTTTGGTATGTTATGTTATAAATTAATCATTTTCATAAATTCTCTGTTTCTCTTTGATTTTTATTTGACCAGCTGAACTTGATGTTTTTTAAATGGGGCATTTGCTCATATAATCCACCCTAGGATAAAGGATTGTAGCTCAAATGTGAGCATGTATCTCACAAGTATAAAGGTGGCAGTTTGATTCTGTCCACTCCTATTGTGATAGTCACCATTATCACTGGCATCAAGATGAAAGCTGTAAAATAAAATGGTTCATATTTGTATGTTATGTATAAATTAATCATTTTCCCAAATTTTCTGTTTCTCTTTTAATTGTTGTTTTGACCAACTGAACTTGTTATTTAAATGGGGTAGGGTTGTTGGCAAGTGGGCATGCCACCAACAAAACAGCAACCCAGTACTCAAAACTCAGAACCCAAAACAACGACCCAAGTTGCAACCTCAAGTTGCAGAATTTTGAATCAGTCTTAACACCAACTTTATTTTAGAGGTGAATAACACAAAGCAATCATCACACAAGCACCAGCTATCAGTGATCAATGCCAAGCCTGGTCTGAGGGGAAGATAGGGAAAGTTTTGTCCAAAGTCTTCCAAGATGTTCAATTGCCTTGCCTGTGGGAAAAAGTTCTATGGGGACAGGGTATGTGTTGCATATTTGTGATAGGAGATTTTAATTAAACTTGATACATGCGCTCAACATCAGATTCATTATTCAAATTGATAATCATCAACTGCTCATGTTAAAACACTTGGATTTTTTTAAATTTTGACTAATAAATAAAAATATTGAACCAATTGGAATGAAAATACCACTATTAGGATGACATTCTGCTCTGATTTATGATTATGTGTATTTGTGCCTCATATTTGACTCATATAATAAATAAACAATATAATTATTTATTAATTTGTATTAAATAAATACAATTCATTTATTTTATTGTTGTTGCCTCTTAGACATAAGGTTGATATTTTATGTGGTAGTAATAGCAATTCCAAAACTCACTATGCTACTTGAATTAAAAGATATATATATAATCATGCATTTTCTTTTATAAGTAAAAAATATAATGTGAATTTTTCTATTGATAAAGAACTCTTTTAATAATTTACCATTAGCTATTCCAACCTTAAAAACAAAGCTTATTAGTAAAGAATTATATTATTTACTAAGGAATTATACATTTGAGATGTGGATCATAGAAGTTGACCTTGTTTCCATTGTCCATGCCTCACCAACCCAATTATTTCTAAAAATTAAAATGGTGGCTTCTTGTTTAAGTTTTATTGAAATTACAAGTTCAAATAATTTGTTACGACATGATTAAAAATTTGAAGGCGTAAATTTCAACGAGTAATTCTTTTCCGTTTTTTTAGTAAACCATAGCTAAAATCTTGCAAGGAAATAAAATAAGTCCCAAAGAATGCGTGTACAAAATATCACGTTTTCTGGTTAAAACTCCATGTGGGTGTACTAGGTGAGTTCCTTCAATTTTTAATATATAGTAAAAATCGACATGTTGCATAAAATTTCTACAATAGACATGTCGATCGCGTGAAATGTCGTCTGACTGATATATATTAATATATATTTAATTTTACGACTTGTAAATAAAAAAAACTACTATTAAAAGCATTTTGAATATCCTGAGATCTGCATATTAAA
Organism: Entrophospora candida; assembly: GCA_910592215.1. Lineage (NCBI taxonomy): Eukaryota > Fungi > Glomeromycota > Glomeromycetes > Entrophosporales > Entrophosporaceae > Entrophospora > Entrophospora candida. The sequence goes on from CAJVPN010000577.1 coordinate 7,161, forward strand.
ATTTCTATTATTATCATTGATAGAATAGGCGTAACTTCTTTTCTAATGTATACACAGCCTATTTGAAAACCTTGTCGAGATCAAGTTAAAGAAGATAAACGACGATGGCGTCAAAAGAGAACATCAGCTGAAAGAGTAAACATTTGGCCAAGTATTAAATTTATCAAGTGAATCTTTATGTAATTTTCCATCTAACCGAATTTTCTGCTTTGCTCTAATCATATTCATTCTGCTTCAAGAACCACACAATGGTCCGACTTTGTTTAGTAATGTCAGAACCGAATTATAAATAAAATAAATAAAATATAAATTAATAAAATAATATCATCATAAATTTTTTTCCCATTCAAGTATAAATAAGGATATGTAATATATATAAATAAAATTTCTCACACGCCAAAAAAATAAATAGCTGTATTAATCGTGTTCGACAGACTTGTAAAACAGTGACCTGACCATTTAAAGCTTTTGCCAAGTTTTTTTTCTTAAAAAGCATTTCAATGAAATATAACGTAAATCCTTCATTGAGAATCATTTCCATCCTGATACTGTCATTTTAAAGATCGGCGAATTTTGAATTTTAACGTTTTTTGATTTTTCAAAATGTCTAATAAAAATTGAAAAGATCAATATTTTTTTTAACAATCTTATCAAATCCAACAAGGACGCTTTAACATTAAAATATTTTAACAAACTTTTAAACAATTTGACAAACTTGTTGAATGAATCTGATTATGATGTAGAAATCAAAGTCGGGGATGAGGAGAATGTTAAAACTTTCAAAGCTCATTCCAACATTTTGAAAACAAGATCTTTGTATTTTAAAACTGTATTGTCAGATGATCACATGAAAAAATCTGAAAATGGGATCATTTTACTTGAAAAGAAAAATGTTTCTCCAAAAGTGTTTGAAGGTCTTTTAACGTAAAAAATTTTTTTTTGCTTAAACAAAAAAAACCAAATATATCTAAAAAGTTTAAAAAAATTATTTTTTCTAAAGATACATTTACAATGGAACTTTTAATATTGATGATTTCAATCCAGATGAAATTCTTAAACTATTGGAAGCTTGTGACGAATTAAATTTTAAAGAGTTGATTAAAGATTTGCAAAATCATTTAATTGTGGAAAGCAAAGAATGGATTCAGAATAATCTAATTCATGTTCATAAATTTTCATCGAAGCGTCAAGAAGCACTCGGCATACTGCAAGTTCATTGTAATGAATTATTAATATTATTAATCGATAAAAATCCCGAGTTGGTTTTAAAGTCTGATAGCCTTGCAACCATCAAAAAATCCATATTAGAAAGCGATTTGTTGATATTGAAAGAAATTGAAACTTGGGATCATGTTTTACGATGGGACGTTGGACAAAGTAAGGCATTGGAAAAATCCATTTCGGAGTGGAGCAAAGGTGATTTCAATGAAAAAAATTTTGAATTATGATGTTATTCCATTAGTAAGGTTCAACCTAATATCTTCGGACGATTTTTATAAAAAAATCAAACCATACAAGAAAATATTTGATAGAGATTTATATGACGAGTTTCTTCAGCAACATCTTTGTAATGATTGGCAGCCAAAATTATTGTCTCAAAAAGGACCAAGGATAGGAAACGGAATAAGAAAAGGAAAATTATTAAATCCAGAAATGGAATGTTTAATATCTAGCTGGATTGATGCAGAATATGAAAATGACACTGATTATGAAATAGGAGGAAACTTGCACGTAACAATAAATATGAATTGATTTTTAGCAGTTCTGAAGATGGAACTTCAAGGTCAGTTATTGAAGAGAAATGCTACAACATTAAACAAATAGTTGTTATTATGAAACTTAAAGAGACGGGAGAGTTAGTTGGGGGATACAATCCAGTTTGCTGGAATTTGAGGAACGATCTCCAAATGATGATTATTGTATCAAAACTGATAAAAGTTTTATTTTTAAGATTGATCAAGATGAAATAATTAATTCAGTATTGAGCAGGATCAAACATCCTAATAGGGCAATATATCATAATAGACAATTTTGTGAATCTTACCATAGATGATATAAAGTTTCATGAAAGGCTAATATATTTTTGTGATTTAGACATGGGTAACAGTGTTAATAATGACACCTATTGCTGTTATGATCATGAACACTTTAATAGTTACAAAAAAAAGATTTAGATTTTAAAGATAAGAACAAGAAAGTTTTTTTTGTTGGAAGAATTGGAAGTATATAAAATTAATTGTAAACGTTTTGCATATTTTTTAGTTGGTCACATGATCAGTCACGCTGGATTATATATATATATGTGTGTGCACAGTAAAAAAAAAAATCATGATTAAAAATATACAAAATTTCTCTCCTCAAATAATTTTTTTTTTATTTAACATTTTATTTTTGTTTTGTTTTTATGTTTTTTGTTTGTTTTATAATTAAAAGCTATTTACAAATATTTTTTTTAAAAGTAAAAATGCAAATTCATTAATATATATATATATATGTATATATATGTATATATTAAAAAACCCCCCTATGATTGAAAAAGTAAAATTTGCTACACTGCTACTATGTTACACGCACTACTATATTGACTACTATTATTCACTTTTTTTAATTTTATAATTAAAATTTCTGTTGAAATTGATGATGGTGATGACGATGATGATGAGCAGCAGAACTAGCCAATTGTTGATCTACAATATTATATGGTAAAGAAGTCGAGTTTGTTGTTGTGGAAGATGACGGTAAAAAGTATCTTTGTTGTTGTTGGTCATTATTTACTACTCTTGTTGCTGCTAATAATGAAGATGACGATCGCTCTTCTTCTGTTTGTTCTGATAATTGTTGTTGCTTTTGTAATTGTAGTTGTATTTGATAATGATATTGTTGTAATTGATATTCTCGTTGTTGCTGCTGTTGTTGTTGTAATTGATATTCTCGTTGTTGTTGTAATTGTATTAGATGATGATGGTGTTGTTGTTGTTGATATTGTTGTTGTTGTAATAAATTATCATTATTATTTTGTTGTTGTAACTGTTGAAGTTGTAATTGGTGCTGAAGTTGTAATTGTTGTTGATAACGATTTAGATTTTGCATAGAATTTTGATTTTGATTAGTATTGTTATATTGATGTTGGTTTTGATTTTGTAAATGCAATTGGTGTTGTAAATGCAAATGATGTTGACGATGTAGTGACGAAGAAGGATTTGTTATAAATTGATTGTTCCTGTGTTGATGATTATTGTTATAATATGGATAAGGTGCCGACGAATAATATTGATTAAATATTAATTGTTTTTTTGATTCAAGGATAGCATTAGGAGTAGTAGTTGCAGAGACATTATTATTTTGTGATTGACGTTGGTTATAACAAAGTGATTCTAATTGTGATGGAACTATTACTGAGTTTTGTGGTGCAGTAGCAGCAGGATTTGAATTAGGTGTTTGCGTTGGATTAGTATGATGAATTTGGTGTGGATTAATAGTGAAGTTGGTAATATTATTGGCGGTAAAATGCATCATCATAGGATTGGGTGATGGAGTTGTGAGTGGAGTTGAAACAGGTGTTATTTTTGGTGTAGGAATTGAGGAATTATTATCTGACGAAAGATCTGTTTTCGAATTACAAAAATTAAAAAGATAAATGTTAAATATATATCTAGAAAATCAACTAATTGATTGATTGATTGTATACAATAAGAGTTGACAACCAATAAAATAAATTTACCTGTAACCATATTCATGTAATTTGGATAATTAAGATGATGCATAGACTGACTATTTATTAAACCATCGCCATTATTACCACAATCCAATGATAATTTATGACTATTATTGTTAAGCATAGCATAATGATATTGTTGTTCGATTCTAGCCATTTGTTCACAAAGTTCTTCGTGTTCATAATAAGGAACAGTTTCCATTATATCCAAAGTTCGCTGTAATCTTGCTTCCAACCATTTTTGTAGCTCGTCAATACAAACAATAGTTTTATACCTTTCGTATGTTGAGAATACCTCGTCGGTCCAATAAATTTGTGATGCTCCGTAATTTATAAATGGTAAAACGTCCAACACTTCATTTGGAATTAGATAATTGATATAAAGCTGATCATGCCTATGTTTAGTAATATCACCATGTGAGCAATTAGCCAGTTAGTAAAAATATGAGAGATATAACATAATTATGTAATTATTATTATTTTTCCCGGTTATGTATATATATATACCTCAATGTTTTCTTATCTAAACAAAAGCTACAACACCTAACGCGAAACTCCCAATAAATTCTAACAAATCCACGTTCATGGCAAAATTGACAACCTTTATCCAATTGTCTTAAAATTATATAACTGGCTTCATTCATTCCAACAGGTGGTGGCATTTGAAGATATTTTAGAAACCTTTGTCGTGAAATCATCCAAGTCTCTTGGACGACTTTATTATTTGAATCACCAAATGACAATAGTCGTTTAAATTTTTTACAAACTGAAGCAAGCGCGAACAGATCGTTTGGCGGTAACCTTTTACATATATTATAAAATACTTCATCTGATATTGATAATAATAAACTTTCGCTGTTTCTATTACTGGTAAAAGTTGAACTATTATGATTGTTGTTGTTAACATTGTTGTTATTGATATTTTCATTACTAACAATACTTTTGTTATTGAAAATGGAATCATTGGCTAGTAAAGGTGTTGTTGACGTTGATGTTGGACCATTGTTATTTGGAAGAGAAACAGGAGTTATTGGAGTAGTTATTGGAGTCATTAATAAATCACTGCCGTTACTATTTTGTTGATCTTGAAGATTATTCTGATCTTGATTTATTATTAATTCAGTTGGAGTTATGGTTGATGTTGTTTTCTTTAATGATGATTCGTTAATTGGTTGTGATAATAATAAAGGTGATTGTTGTTGTTGTTTAGATAATGAAGAAATATCAATTTTAGAAATTTTTGGAGAAATCATTGTTGATTTTCTTCTTCCTTTCGTTATACCACCACCACTAACGCTTGTTGTTGTTGTCGTGTTAACAGTGTTATTTTTACTACTATTTTTACGAGTCCTTCTCCTAGAAGGAAAAAAAGTTTTTTTTGATTATTATTATTATTATTATTATTATAAAAACTTTTAATTGATCCGGATGAAAGGGAAAATTTTTTTTTTTTTTAGGGAAAAAAAAAGAAAGATCTATTTATATATATTATTGTGATTTGATGTAAATCATTAATAAATAATGATACGTACCCTCTAGTACTAATGTTCGTAGTAGTTGTTGTGACGGCACCATTATTACTTTCGGTGGTATTGTTATTATTATTGTTGTTGTTGAGGATAGGAGAAGAATTAGCTATACTGGTATTGACACCGGTTACTGCTTTGTTACTTGGCGATGATGACGTATTTGTTATTAATTTGCTCATTTTTTTATTAATTTAGTTAACCTTTGAAAATTTAAAAAAAAAATTTTTATTTTTATTTGAATATTTTGGTGTGGTGGCAATAAAGAGTTTTTATATCAAAAAAAAAAAAAAATCAAAAAAACCTTTTTAGTTGATGATGTTATTATGATATAATTAATAATAAATTGTGATTGACTAACATGTAAATATGAAAACGTGTTTGTGCATTATTCTAGACACTAGTTTTTCTTTTCCCCTCGTTAAACCTTAATTACGTATGTACACAAAAAAAAAATTATGATGATGATGATTATAATATGCACAGGCAAAAAAATCTTTTATCATCTTTCACACACTTACTATCTATAAATAATAATAATAAATCACAAAATCAATCAAATCCAAAAAAATCAAATCAATCAAAAAAAAAAAAGAAAATAAGATTGTTTCACAAAATGCAAGTTACACGACATGTTACATATTTATTTGTTGATCTACGTGAAACGATGCAATCAATGTTATAATCAATCTATTCTTTTTTTTTTTTCTTTTCATTGTGACAATTTAAATATTATATAAATAATACACATACACATACGTGCATTCACATACAAATTAATATATTGTTATTTGTTTATTATTATCATCATACTTTTTTGAGAGGTAAAAAAAAACTTAAGCAAAAATAGGAATATTTTAATACGATGTGATTATGTTATTAATGGCAGTTATGATGACAGTGGCTAAGGGCTTATTATTGTTGTTGTTGTTGTTGTTGTTGTTGTTGTTGTTATTTTTGTTGTTATTTTTGTTGTCTGATTACAAGTTAATATACTGCTTCAATGATTGGTTGATGACCATGTGGAATGATACATTCTCTCCTCTCTCAATATATAATTATAATTATTATTATTGTTATTATTTATGAATTTTAAATCGTTTGATTACGTTTCATTATTATCAATAATAGTATTAGTATGAGATGATTATTATTATAGCATGTGAGAGAGTGAGAAAAAGAAAGAGAGTGAGATATTATTATGGTTTACAATAAAAGAACTTCGAACAAAGAACATCTTTGTTTCGGAATTATAAATAAATAAATGTTTAGTTAAGAAATTCTTTACTTTTTACTGGAAAGAATATATACATTTATTAAAGTTAGCGAAACTTTATTTGTGGAAACTCCGAACAAATTTTACAAAATAGACATTTTTCCGTGTCACAAGCTGACTTGGTGTAACCTGATAAAGGAAAAAAGACAAACGAACAATATGCAGAATATCATGCGTGGTGTGTGTGTGTATGTGCATAATGTTTGATCACTTTCTCTCCTCACACAAACTAACCCATTCAAACTCGTAAATAGGCTACAATCAAAACCAATAATAAAAATCGAGTGATCTAAGACACACACACACACACACCCAACCCAACCAACCAAACAACCAGTTTTTTATTTTTTTCCTTATAAGTTTTTTTTAGTATAAAAGCAAAAAAAGAAGATTCTTTAAAGGCAAAAACCAAATTTAGGATAGTTATGAAATTCAAATTTCGGAAACAATATCAGATAAAATTATTGATTATGCGACAAATCCTAATTAGGAAAAAAGAATGTGCGCGGGTAACCAAATAAATCATAATAGTAATATAGTAATTACTTATAAAAAAAAAAATCTGCAATATTAAATAACAAAGTGTTGTCGATACATAGTTAAAAAAGTCAATTAAATCGTTAGTTAAATAGATGCATAGATAGATGTACATATAGATGGACAATTAGATGGTTGGTTGGCCGTCGCCGCTGCCGTTCGCTGCCACCATATCATCACGATTATTTATTCCAAATTAAAAATTATTTATTAATTAAGCTTAATAATCATTTATACCAATTAGTTTAAATTATGGTTTTATTTGATTTATCTGTGGAATAATAGCAACAATTTAATTTGTTGAATTAACATTGATTCATTGATTACAAAATTACCTATTTTGAGCATTTAATAAATCAAGAAGTTTGTCATCGTCTTTTATTATTCTCACGCCTGAAACTTACAACTAAGGTAATAATAATAATATAAAATAATAATACATAATGGAAAAAAGTGTGAGTGAGTGTCTGGGCCATTACTCCTCCTATCCAATATTGTATACTGTTTATTATGGTTACACTGCATACATTTCAGATCTCAATAGTATAAAGCTTTATCTAATTCATTCATCAATCATTCATTTCATTCATTCATTCATTCACTCATTCTTCTTTTGGCTCATTCACACGCACCAGGAACAACTCTTGGATCACAAATCACTGACAACCACAACATATCTAACCCCAGTATGCTTAGCCAAGCCATTTTGCAAGATTTGCAATTAGATCAAAAAAAAACTTGTATTAATTTTTGTACAAATTTAAAATTTATTATTGTGTAATAAACAAATCTGCGATAAAATTAAAAAAGAAAATTCTTTTTTCTTTTTCAAATATTTCTCCTTTTTTGGCTTCGGCCCTCCCTCCTTTCACGTGCGTGATTATATAAGTGTCACGTGTATACGGAAAATAATGGATTATAATTGACCGGGACAGAAGTTATGGTAATTGTGGTTGTTGCTTTTTACGTGAGGTGTACATGAATGAGTTGATAAATGGACGGATGATGGATGATAAGTATTAACGAATTTTCTGATTATTTTTAGGCGCGCTAATGGTTGTTGAACCAGTTATAGAAATATAGAATAATAATAATAACAATAATTAAAAAAAGTACTGAGCATTACGCCATAAGTAGTTTGAGTCTTAGTATTAAAGAAACGTCCAGCGCCACAATAGTATTATTGTGTAAATTGGTCAAGTGCGAGGTATTTTTAAAAATACATTTTTACATTTTAATATTAAATTAATTGATAACGTTACCCAATTTTATAGGCTGAAAATCACGTGGTTTTGTTAAGCTGTATGGAAATCCGTTTAAATCGAGATTTCTTTTGAAACAAGGTTAAACTACAATAAATATATCATTATAATTTTCTCCCTAGAATTTCTTTTGCAATGAACTTGCAAAAATCTTACAAGTCTGCAATTTGTGTTATTCCTCCAGAACATTTATGGCCAAAGATTCAAGAAATTAGACAAAAACATGATAAACATTTCAAAAGATGGATGCCACACATTAATCTAATTTATCCTTTTACTTTACCATTACTACCGCCACCGTCGTCATCATCATCATCATCATCACCAAAACAAAATTTCCCAGACAATAATGAGAAAAATTTGGCAAAAGATATATTAAATAATTTGCAACTGGCATCATCGACAATCAAACCATTTAAAGTCAAACTTGTAAATTTAAATTATTTTATGCACGGGAAAAAAAGTGCTACAGTTTGGCTTGAACCTGAAACACACCCTGAAAATATATTAAATGAATTGGAAGATAGGCTGATTGGTAGAAGCGATAGAAATATTAAAAACGGTGGTGATGGTGATGAACGTTTTGATGAAGAAATAAAAATCGGTTTCCCTGAATTTGACGATTTAATAAAAATCGGGAACGAAGGATTTAAACCACATTTATCTTTAGGTCAATTTAGAGACGAGGTAAGCAAACAGTCAAATATAAATGATATTTTTGAAAAAATTTTTTTGTTAAATTTTTATTTATAAAAAGGTGTCGGCGAAAAACGCAATAAATAAATTTTCTTCGAAATTTTCAAGTGATCCTATAATTGAATTCGATGTAACGGAATTGTATTGGATAACTCGTAAAGGATTTCATGACCCATTTGAAATCTATGAAAAAATTTCGTTATGCTAACACCAATATGTAACTTTATTTATGTGCATATATGTAAGGATCTTGGCGCCAAAAATACATAATCAATAAATCTAATTCTTTTAATTTTATAATAATCGATAAAAAATTTATTATTTATTTTCAAAATAAAAAAATCCATCATGAAAAATATGGCTTTTGGAAAAACTATTATTCAAAGAAAATCATACTGATCCGTGGTTAAAACCTTTTGCCATAGATGGAAGGTAAAAATTTATAAATAATGTATCTATTATTCGATAAAACAATGGATCAACAATATAAACAGTAATGAAGGTAGGAGGTGGCTTGGGGAAAAATGAAGAATGTAACCATTCCAAGCATTCAATCATTCTGAGTCATTTGATCAATTTTGGTTATAAAATAAATAGTACACTAAATCCATCAAGAAATTTATTAATTTATTTATTGAAAAATATAATAATAATAATTATTATTGTTGTAATAGTTAACTAGATAAAGATGTAAAAAAACTTGTAAACCAATTATATTTTATTTTAGTATTAATAAACAAAAACGACCACCATCAGCAAAGAGGGGTTCATCTAACTTTGCAAATTGTACTTTTGGCAATACAAAATGATTTATCGATTACCAGTTTGTATTAAACGCATAACTCAAGATTTATCTGTGAGTTGAGTATATATGACGGCGTCTTTTGAATTCTCCCGATAAGTATGTATGTAATTTGTGAAACGCATGGTATGTTGACTTTTTTTTTTAATATATTAACAATTTATGATATTTATTTAAATTTATAAAAAAATTCGTATATCAAACATCAGGCTTATAAAGAATTTGCAGATAATGAATGCATTTACTTCGTATAAAGATCTAGGTTATAATGCTATTCAATTGATTATGTTTCTTTTGGATATCAAGTTTCTAGCTTTTATGTGTCATTATAGTACTTGTCATCATTATCATCATCATCATCATCATCGTTATTACAAAAAAGACAAATATAGTAATTTTCATTTTTCATTTTAATTAACAGGAGCCCCTGAAGAGTTAAAATATCTTATTGATACTGCTAGTAGCATGGTTTGACTATGTGCACTTGCTTGGATATAATTCATTCACATGCTTGCAAAGATGTTTTGGGTGGCTTGAATATGTTCGATGGTTCGGATCATTGCTATATACTTCCATGAAGAAAGAGAAGGAAGAGAAGGAAGTCATTGATTTGGGATAGGTAATGATGATTAATATTAATATTAATTACTAAATATTTATAAATATATATATATTGCTATCAATATCATTAAGAAAAAAATTATTTATTATAAATAGTTGCTTATTTAATGATGGGCATTGGAAGGTGCTTCGACTTTTGCCATCAAATCTTGGGTTTTTTATGGAATAGTATAATTTGATGGGTTTAGATTTTGATAGTTACCAACATGATGTACATATATCATGGTACTAGAACCGGATTCTCTGGAGGTTGTCATGAATACTTTGGTGCTGTTGTATATTTGATTCTGGTAATTATGAACTTAAAAATATTAAAAGTATGTACTGTTTTAATTAGAAAATGATATGTTGCGCCAAATTTATACATATCTTATTACAATGACAGAAGGTTGATTTTATATCTTCCTTATTTCCATATCAAAAAACTTATTTATTATAAATTTGATGTAAGGTGTATCTGGTATGCTTGGTTCATGCCGTCCAGTACCTAAAGGTGATAAAACAATTGCTTTCTGGCTAATGGATAAAGAAATATATACTAATATGTCCGATTTGACTCCTCTCCCTCCAATTATTGATCATGGAATGGCATCACATAAGATTATCAGGTAACCTTTCCCAATTCCTTTTATTTTATTTTTTATTTTTTATTTTTTATTTTTTTTTTAATTAATATTATCATTCTTAATTTAGACTGTTATTAACACTTGGACTTGGAGGTAAAGAATATCTTAATTTTGAAGACAATAAATTGGGCATTTAGATTGGTTAGATTTCCTCGTCAAGAAAATAATAATTCATATCATTATGCAAGAATATCGTTGATGGTAAACTTTTAAGATACAGATATTTGAATGAGCTTGATAAAGCCATGCAAAATTTGGAAGAAATCATGGTTGGTTAGATTCACTCACATTAGGTAAATAAATAATAATATTAAATAATGACAATCTTTAATTTTGATTGTTGAAAGGCTCACATCTCAATAAAACATGAAGGTTATGTTTGAACGAGTAAACTTATGGGTTCCAATTTACATCCTGTAAATTCATTCCTGACTATAAAGATGGTCTGGAAAAACATACAAATTATATTGAACTCGGGTAATAAAAGATTTGGGATTATGATAGAATTGATGAGTGCATCTTATTTTTTAACACCTGAACTTTGTAATGGAAGAAAGAACTTCATCAAGAGGTGTATATAATAGTTATTCCACGGGAACCATTTATATCAATGATTTTTTACGGTGTAGCCGTGAAAATACGCGTTCTCTGTATAGTAACTTATTTATCCCATGGAAAGAGTGATTTAAAAAATTATTTTACTATGAAATGTTTATTTTATCGTTTATTTTTTATAAAATAAAAATTTTACTGCTCTTTCATTCTTTCCCCAATTTATTTCTTGATCGAAAATGTCTCGACATAATTTTTACTAGTGCAGGTGCTCTTCTTCGCCTTTCCCAAAAAGTTTCAGAGGCCTAACATCTATTTTACCTCGAATCAGAATGGTTGATTCCATTTTTCAAAGATCAATTCCCCTCTACACAAACATCATTTGAAATTCAAGATAAACTTACTTTTTATCGTCAAAAAGCTCTAATGTCGACAAGAACTACAATTATACCATACCACTTGAAGAAATTACAAATTCCAAGTTAATTCAACAACAAGTTTGTGAATACATTGCAAAAATGTCTAAAAAGTAAATATAAAGTAACAACAGTAAGACAAAATATTGATCAGTTCTATGTTCATGCATGAAAATATATGCTGACGAAGGTTTCTGGAATCTGTATACACATTATTACACATAATTCATTAGAAAGAGGGAATAACAACTTATCAAGTTTTCTGCTATATTCGAAAAACTGTAAAATATACAATAATTTGCATATTTTTCTCTTGAAAACTTATGTTTCATTTAATTACACAGAAGCTACGCTAACCATTAGGCCACAGATAATGCCAATGACAAGAGTGAAAAAGAGAGTACATTTCATGGAAACTTTAGAGAAGTTTGTTTTTATTTCTTTAACTCAGAGAAAATTATATAATGTAATGTTTTGATCCTTTATGATTTAAAAAAAAAATTTATTCCATCTTCAATTGGTCTATATATAATCATTTTGGATTATTGATCGACTCCCAAGAAATCACCTTGAAGCTCAGGAAACTTATTTACGGGTGATTTGTTATCGGAATCACAAAGACTCGAACGTGATTTTGGTAGCAACAGAACTTCCAAATAACTCGTTATTCAGAACAGTTTGACAGATAAATAGAAGTTAATATTATAAAACCCAAAATTTTATTATATATTTAACAATTTACGAGCCTTAAAGGTCAAATCAATCGATGATTAGAATTACCTAATTTAACACATATTATAGCATAATAAAAATGCACCTTCGTGTTTTGAATTATATAATCCAAGTTTTGTTATATAATTCTGAATTAAACATATACATCGTTTTGAAAAACGTGAAAACATTGCAAGTATGAAATTAATATCATACGTAGTAGTATTTCTCTGATTTAAATTGTTCTCGAGCTTGTATGGTATAAAAAATATTATTATAATTGTTTTAAATATCCATATCTAATTCTTCAATAATTTATATATTTTCAATTCTTCCAAGATCAAATCTTTTTCATGAAAATCATTTGGTTTTCAAACAAAATAACAATAATATTGAGGTTAATTATTAATGCAGTCGTGTATGTCCAAACGATTCGATTCGGGTTTTCGGTTTATATTTGGCCCAAAAATTTCAAACATTCTATTCGTAATATAGATCCTTATTTGAATTATTCGTAATATAACTCAATTTTATTCGAATTATTAGTTTTACTCGTTTTATTCATTTTATTCGAATTACTCGACTAAACTTTCAATGTAATTAGAATACGTAAATTCATAACGAATAAAATAAATAATTCGAATAAACTTATTCAGATCAAAAACCCTAATGATGTTTTATTTTTTTTCAATTCATATATAAAATTGATCGTCTCCGCCAACTTTTTAACCACATGCAAACTTTATTGCTTCAAGTTCTAAACTACAACGCCTTCGAATGATAAATTCTGTGCCTCCAGAAAAAACTCGTTCAACCGATACGTTGGTTGTCATAATAAGTTTATTAAAATACCAGGGACTGCCAAGTAGTTTCTAGCCTAAAGGTTCTGTTCAAAGACCGGACCGTTCGAAGCTTCAATTATATCTCATGAAATTTTATATAGACTACAATAACATTAATAATTCTTTCATTATGAATTAAATGTAAATTTTCAATTAATTCAGTGAAATTTAATTCATCACATTTCCAGCAGTGCAATAATTTCATCTGGATTGAAATTATCAGTATAGGAAAAACATTCGGTTTTTAGATTTGGAATAGCTAAAGTTACACAAATCACATGAAACACAAGAGTGAAATTTATTTATATAAATATTAGATTATCCTAATTCTTTATTAATTTATATACTTCAAATTCTTCTAACAAATGAATTATCTTGTTGCTATTTTTAAGGTTTAAATTTTTTTCATAACTATTAAAATATTCATAATTATAATAATAATAAAAACAATGAAGCCCATTTTTAGAGCTAACACGTATGCTTAAATCAAGGAAATCTATTAATATTAACCTTTCACAAAATTTGGTAATTTTATTACTACCATCATTATCAGGTTCTTTGACTCTTCTACTCAATATAGAATTACATATTTGATTTTGCTCAATTTTAAAAATAAAACTTTTATCAGTTTGAATCCAATAATCATCATCAAATGACTTTTCTTTTAAATTCCAGAAAACTGGATTATATCCCCCAACTAATTCTCCTGTGTCTTTAAGTTTCATAATAACAATTGCTTGTTCGATGTTGTAGCATTTCTCCTCAATGGCCAGCCTTGAAAATCCATCTCGAAAACTGCTAAAAATCAATTCAAATTTGTATGGCAAGTAATTGTCTTCATTATTTATATTATTTTTCTCATCAATCCAAATAGATATTAAGGATTTCATTTCTGAATTTAATAATTTCCTTTTTCCTTTCCTTGGCCCTTTTTGAAGTAACAATTTTGGCTGCCATTCATTACTAAGATAGTATTCAAGAATTTCTTTATAAAATTCTTTATTAAAAATTTTTTTAAATGGTTCAATTTTTTTATAAAAATCATCTGAAGATATTTGATCAAATCTAATCAACATTATAATATTCTCTAATGCATTTTTTAACTGTATAAAATCATCTTCATCCCACTCTGAAATATCTTTAATATCTTTTCTCAACTCTTTGTTATTTTGCCAAATTCCCCATTGAATAACATAATCCCAAATTTCAACTTCTCTTAACTTAAGATCATCTTTTTCCAATATAGTTATAAGCATTGGTTTTTCAATATCAGTGAAATCATCAGATTCCAAAAATAATTCTGGATTTTCATTACAATAATCCTGAAGCAAGTTAAATGAATATTTTGATGAAATTTCATAAAGATAAATTAAGTTCTGTTGAACCCAATTTTCTTTTTTAATGATTAAATGTTTTTGTAAATCCTCAATTAATTCAATGAAATCTAATTCATCACAAGCTTCCAGTAGTTCAAGAATTTCATCTGGGTTGAAATTATCAACATTAACAATCCCCTCATTATAAATATACCTTTAAAAAAATTTTTACTTTTTAGATATATTTGATTTTTTTTTATTTAAACTAAAAAAAAATTAATAATAATAATAAATTAAATAAATATAATTCTTACAATAATATAACTTCAAATATTTTTGGAGAGATATTTTCTTTTTCAAATAAAATAATTCCATCTTCAGACTTCTTTACCCAGTTATTTGATAATCCTACTTTAAAATATGAAGATCCTGCTTTCAAAATATTAGAATGAACTTTGAAAGTTTTAACATTCTCATCTTTTCCAACCTTGATTTCCACATCATAATAATCCAATTCATTCAACAAGTTTGTTAAAACATTTAAAGTCATTTTGCATTTTGGATAATTATAATACTTTTCTAAAATTTTCATTTATACAACATAATCAGGGTTTTTCCAATTTTGGAAATTGAATCTGAACCCCATACTTTTTGTTGCTTTATAATATATAATTATAATTAATATTAGTTGAAAAAACGAGAGAACATATAGATGAAACATATTAGATGACACTAAAACAAATTGTCAATAACGTTTTAATTTCAAGACGCAAGAAAATTCAAATTTATTTTCTTATATATATATATATATATATATATTAATATATATTCATTAACTAACTCTATTTATTTATTATAGATATAAGAAAATAATTCTATTGGTCACGAATGTAAGAAAATTCAAATTTATATTAATTCTATTTATTATGAACGTAAGAAAATTCAATTTACGCAATAATTAATTGTCCATTCATATTTATCAACTTTGTCATAGTTTCAATAACATCAGAGCCTGGTACTGTATGAAATTTATAATAATCATGATGAATTAAAGAAAAATATTTATATACATAGTAACTTATTATAATTTGAACTATTAATATAGGACAACATGCTATGTAAATGGCATCCTTGGCATTGCTTAATTCTAAACAGGCACCCGTAATAGTTATAAATACATATAGTATGTTATTATTGGAATACTAAAGCATGGATGCAAAGAAGTATTTTTAAACACTATTTAGAAAGATTCAATAGAAAGATGGTTCGAGAACGTAGAAATATAATCTTGCTTTTAGATAATGCAAGTTCTCACAATGCCGAAAATATACCTACTTTGTCAAATATTAAAGTTCATTTTTTTCCTCCTATTACTATATCTATTCTACAACCTTTAGATAAAAGGATAATCTATAGTTTTAAAGGTAATTAAGCAAACCTCTATTAATATTTTTTATTTTAACATAAATTAATTTTCAAATTCTTTAGTAAAAATCCTTTGTCAAAACAAATTAGAACTTACCGAGAAGCAGTGAATAATGATAAAATATCTGAAATCAATACTTTGGAATCAAATAACAACTGAAACGATTGAAAATAGCTGGGAAAAAAACTAAAACAATAAATAATCAAAGTCCGACTGATTTAATGGTTGAAGATTTAAATCATCAATAAGAATTAAATGAAATAAATAGTTTGATTACCCTATTTCACTTTTCCGACCATTTAGATGCCAATGAATATATTACAATTGTCCAAAATCTTCTTGTTCAAGAAGAAATTGTAAAATATCATTAAAGGATGAAATGAAATTGGAGATGGCAATGATGAAACAAGTGAACTCGAGCCAATGGTTGCTAGTATAGAAGCTATAAAAGGTTTGGAAACTGCATTTAAATACATAAAACAAAAAAATTTGGATATTGATTTTCAAGTAATTAGAAACGTCAAGAAAATTGAAAAGTAAAGTTTCTTATAAAGTTCTCAAAAACAAATACAATCAAGAATAGAAGATTATTATAATGTTAACATTTTAAACAAATGAATGTATTTTTTTATTATAACCACCTGCATCAAAATATTATTTAAAAATTTAATATTAGTTGATTTGGAAATTCCAAAATATTGCAATTAAATTATCTTAATTCTTTACTAATTTATATACTTCAAATTCTTCTAACAAATGAATTTTCTTGTTGCTATTTTTAAGATTTAAATTTTTTTTGTATCTATTAAAGTATTTATGATTGTAATAACAATAAAGCTCATTATTATTATTGTGTATGTCTAAATCACGAAAATCTATTAATCTTTCATGACATTCTACATGAATTTGTATAATACCAAAAGCATTAGTAGTAATTCTACTATTATTATTATGATATATTGCATATTCAGGATTTTTGACCCTACTCAGTATTGAATTAATTATTTGATTTTGTTCAATTTTAAAAATAAAACTTTTATCAGTTTTAATATAATAACCATAATTTTCATTTGGAAATTTTCCCTTTAAATTCCAGCAAACTGGATTATATCCTCCAACTAATTCTCCTGTCTCTTTAAATTTCATGATAACAATTGTTTGTTCAATACTATAGCATTTTTCCTGGAAAACTGCCCTTGAAAATCCATCTCGAAAACTGCTAAAAATCAATTCAAATTTGTATGGCAAGTAATTGTCTTCATTATTTATAT
>CAJVPN010000578.1:0-24704 GCA_910592215.1 Entrophospora candida
AACCAAATTAATTCAGTTACTTGAAAAGTATTAGTAAAATGAATTTTAGCATCCTCCAATTCTGCCCAAATACGAAGCTAAATTGAGTTTTGTTGATAGACTTGTCTTTTTTATTACATTTCCTTTTTTGTTATTATTATTATTATTATTATTATTATTATTATTAACTTTTTTGAATACATCATCTTAAGATTTTCTCTAAGGCTTGCAGTACCTTTTTCAGGAACTAGATCATTTGTTTCACACCATGTTTTTTGTCGACTTTTGTTATAAAATGTAATTATTCTTTTAAATAAAAATTCAATATTGATTTCTTCAAGGCTTTCATCCAATTCAATGCATATGTTGTTAATTAAAGATTGAAATGCATTTATAAGATAGCAATTGTTGTATTGATTGTTGTTTATATACAATAAAATATTAGGTCCAAATATTGAAGCTTTTTTAAATAAATCTAATGTCAATGATTCAACTTTATACATAAACACCATAAATCTTTTAGTTGACAAATAATACTGTTTTGTGTGTAAAGTTTCTTGAATAATCTCTTTCTTTACTTCACATAATGATTGTAGTACTTTTTTAAAACATCCTTTTTTAAATGTGCATTAATTTTTGTATCAACACATATTAACTTGTATAATATCAAAAAATATATATTAATATAGAAAGATGCTCGATCGCGAGATAAATTCCCGGAAGTTATAACAACAACGTGTGAAAAATTACAAATAAACACGGAGAAAATAACAGAACTTATACCTTTGATAAAATTTTCAAACCGGGAAGATACTTTGCTGTCAGCATTACACATGGGATGGTAATTACCTAATTACTGTAAATACGTAATTCGTAATTAACGTAATTAATTACCACTTTCACTCTTTAAAAATGTAATTACGTAATTAATTACGGGTGACGAAACTAATTACGGATAACAACGAATTAATTATTGGAAATATCATAATAATAATACAAGTCACTCCCGTTATAACGACACTCTCCATACAAACAAAAAATGTCAGTATGACAAGAATGTCATTATAACGGGAGTTCATATAGAATATGTGAATCATTGTCATGTGATTTTGTATTTTTTTTTATTTCGTTCATGTTTTATACATTGTATTAATATTAATTATTCTACGTATCAATACTTCGGGTCAAAATTGACCAGCATTATACGGAAGTGTTACCAGAATTTTCCATGATGCTGGTCAATTTTTGATCTCGGCGTAAGTTTTAAATTTCCTTGTTTTTCCAGAAATGATCAGAATGATTTTGATTGGTTCTCCCATTATACCGATAATTCTAAAAAAAAAGTTGACAATTTATGACATTATACTAGTATAACGGGATAAATAATGTGTCATTTAATTCGTCATTCGTAATTAATTTCGTTGTTCATAATTAATTTCGTTATTCGTAATTGATTTCGTCACGCGTAATTAATTTCGTAATAGTAATGGTAAATAATTTCGTAATTACGTATTACGTTTTTGGCAAAACAATTACCATCCCATGTATAAAGACAATGTCAAAATTTGATCAGCATTTTGGTTTTCAATATTTAAAAGGAATGCATTTAAATGATTCAACTCTGGAATTAGGCTCAAACAGAGATAGACATCGGAATATCGGTGAAGGTTATTTGGACTTGGAAGCTTTTCGGTTGATGACCGATTAAATAAAATACCATTGATATTAGAAACACCATTAGCTCATGATAAAACATTTAGCGATTGGAAAAAAGAAATTAAAGAAATTGAATTTCTGTATAGACTGGTTGGGAAAAAATCACTGATAGGTCCTTCTATATCATCATCTCTTTCTAACAACAATTACACAACAGAAAATGACAGTTCAAAAATACAAAAGCCCAATACCAATACTAACAAAATTGCTAACAAAAAAGAAAAAGAATCGGTGAAAAAGAGGAAACAATTTAATAACAAATAAATAAACAATTAATCAATCAATTAATAATGCTAGAGAAATTTTACCTTCTTTCCCAAATAATTATAATTATACTTGTCAAAGCTAAACTTCTTGACTAAAATTACTAAAAGAAGGAAATTTATTAAAAAAAAAGTATATGCAATCAATATAGTGAGTGCTGGAAATTTTTGATTGCTAAATGATGCTTTTGTGTCCAGTATTATTTACTAATGTACATACGAATATAATGAGATTATGTTGCGAGTCAAAATCAAATTGTATCAAATGTAAAAATTCATGATTAAAATTCTGTGGTGGGATGTTTGGAGTTTATTTTCTATAATGAACATTAGTGAACGGTGCCAATTTACCCAACCTTTCATTCATTGCTCAAAACTTTTTTATTTTAAGATTTTAAATAACATAAATAACAAAATAACATTTAGGCCAAAATTTGTTAA
The DNA here is from genome assembly GCA_910592215.1 of Entrophospora candida. Lineage (NCBI taxonomy): Eukaryota > Fungi > Glomeromycota > Glomeromycetes > Entrophosporales > Entrophosporaceae > Entrophospora > Entrophospora candida. The sequence goes on from CAJVPN010000578.1 coordinate 2,400, forward strand.
TCTAAATTTTAAATAAAATAATTATATTAACCATATCTATATATATATGTTTATTTAATAAACCATAACATTTAGATTTCTAGTATTAAATTCATTATTATTGGCACTAATTTCTTCAACATTATTCTTGCCATTAATATTATTCAATTGATAATCAGTCCAAACTGGTTTAGGAGTTGGATCATCGGTGCCAACACCAGCTTTGCCACCCTCACGTCTCCAATCATTAACACGTTTCAATCCATTCTTTTGCCAGATAATTTCTAATGCATTAACAAGATAATCAGTCATTTGTTGATTATGACCAGGTGTGGGTGTAATTCTGAGACGTTCTTCACCCTTGGAAACAGTTGGGTAATTGATTGATTGAACATAGATGCCATGATTACTCAACAATTGGTCAGATGCAATTTTGCAAGTTTCAGCCTCACCAACTAATACAGGTACAATGTGAGAAGGGTTTGGCACAACAGGAATACCCAATTGAGCAAGACGTTCTTTCAACAAACGGGTATTAAGTTGTTGCATTGCACGTTCATTGTTCGATTTTTTCAAATATTGAATAGATGCTTTAGCACCAGCAGCAATGAAGGGTGGTAATGAAGTGGTAAAAATAAATCCAGGGGCATATGATCTAATCATATCCACGAGATTTGCTGAAGCTGCAATATATCCACCAACAACACCAAATGCTTTACCAAGTGTACCAGAGATGATGTCGACTTTGTCTAGAACACTTCCATTACCAGCATAAGGACGATGAGCATTCAAGTCGAAATCTAAATGTTCGGCAACACCGGCACCACGAGGACCATACATTCCAACAGCATGAACTTCATCCAAAAAGGTAATTGCGCCATACTTCTTGGCCAAATCACAAATTTGTTCAATATGACCAACAGAGCCAGACATGGAATAAACACTTTCAAAAGCAATTATTTTTGGTGTATCGATATCAACCAATTGAAGTTTTTCCTCAAGATCTTTTAGGTCATTATGTTTGAAAATATATTTTTTTGCACCAGAATGTTTAATACCTTGGATCATTGATGCATGATTTGAAGAATCAGAAAAGATTACACAGCCAGGAAGTTTTGAAGCCAAAGTGCTCAGTGTGTTATCATTTGCCACATAACAAGAAGTGAAAACTAAAGCAGCAGGTTTGTGATGAAGATCGGCTAATTCAGCTTCTAATTGTAAATGGGAATTACAATTACCAGCAATATTACGAGTACCACCTGCGCCAGCACCATAAGTATTCATGGCATTTCTATTCATTATTATGATCATCATCATTATTATTATTAGGGAATAAGAAAGAAGGGAAGATAAGGAATCAAGAAATAAATTCATTACTTGTTTCTTCTTTCAAAAGAGAATTGTAAAACTTACTGCATAGATTCAAGAACTACAGGGTTTCTGCCCATTCCAAGATAATCATTACTACACCAAACAGTAACCTTTTCATTCGTGTTGGCAGTGTGAGCTTTTGGAAAATGTTTAGCAAGACGATTAATATTATTAAAATATCTATAAGATTTATCTTGGTGTTTTTTATTCAACTCATCAGAATAAAGTGCCTCATAATCAAATAATTTAGCTTTAGTATGATGAGTAGTTGGCATCATGTGCTGCTGCTGTTGTTTAGAACTTTCGGCATGTTTACAAGGAACTTGTTGTTGAGGATGATGTTTTGGATAATTGTGATGGTGAGAGGGGTTCTTAATATTGTTAATAATGGGATTGGTAGTAGAAACGATGGAAACTTGCTTCAAAGAAGAAGTAGGTCGTTGATTCAATTTGACTGAAGTATGCAAACAATTTTTGCTTTGAACAGCTAAAGCTTTACTCATAACAGGACAAGTTTGAGCCAAAGTAAGCAAACCATTGTTTCCAGCCTCGTTTGACTTTCTAGCGAAATGACGAAGAGTTTTAATGTTGGTATTGCGAAGAAAAGGACAAATGGTTCTGTATTGTTTAATTGCTTCCATTTTTTGAATTAATTAATTAAGAGAATTATTTTTTATTTTTTTAAGAAAAATAATTATTTAATTTTATAAGATTTTTGTAAAAAAAAAAATTTTTATTCATTATTAAATTATTGGTCGATATTAATTAATTATCAATTTGTTTGATCAACAAGAATCAAATTATTTTGCCGATTTCAGACACTAATTTAATTTCATTAATTCCATTCTATTTACTTTATTGGAATTTATTCGTCGGCTATTTTATTTCGCCATTAATCATTAATTTTTCTCTTTTTATTTTATAAATGAAGTTAATCAGGTTATGGAGAGTTTTTGTTTGTAAAATAATAATGTAATACAACAACAATGATAATCAATCTAGTAATATATAGAATGTAAAAAATTTTAAGCCACTTCAAGGAATTGTTATTTTTATTATTATTATTATTATTATAATTATTACATAATATTCATAATATCATTTAGTATCAGATTGAATGCTCGTCGTGTCACTATTCGTAAATTTTTTTATTTTTTTTTTTGCAGATTTTTGAAATTGGGTACTTTAATCAGATCTGTAATTTTTTCTTATTCTGGCATATTAGAGTCGTATGGCAAAGGTTTGATTTCTTATAAACTTGCAGAGAAGAGAAGGGAGGAGAAGGGAGGAGAAGGGAGGAGAGCGTGGTTCATTTATATAAGTGATTTCTTATAAGTTTGTGATCTGTGAAAACCTGTTTACTTTTTTTTCCGTGGTCACAAATTAATTTTAAATTTTAAATAAATAATTAACACGTATTAGAAATTCACATGTGTCTAATTAATTAATTATTAACTAACACGAAGAAATTTGTTCTTTGCCATGTAATGATCACCTTCCAAAATCCGCAAGGTGCTTTATTTCCTACGTGACTTTATTTTTTGACGCGCTACACTTTTTTTTATCGAATGCAAAAAATAAGTATTGCAGGTTGTGAAAATCAAGATGTGTAAAAATAGAGATGGTATTTTATTTTTAAAAACTAATGAATGTCATGTCTTTATTGGTTGTTAAATAGAAATGAAAAAAGAATAAAAAATTATTCACCACCATCACCTTCATTATTTGCTTCTATTTCATTCTCATGGTCAATATTTTCAATATTGTACGCTGCATCTGTACGATCTTCATTATTACCATTACTGACAATTGCGCTCATTGCATTTGCCAGTTCCGTTTATATATATATATATTTTTTATAAACTTGTGGAAGAGAAAGTAAGCAAAAATCAAAAATTACAATACTTTAACATTGTTATGGCAGAAATATTATGATAAACTGATAGAATATATTAGAAAATATCCTGTCGGTATAGCAGTGTTAGGAAACTCGTAATAATAATACGATTGGCTGAATAGATTAGTATATAAGTGACCAAGTCGTATATTTTTATACCAAAGAATATCATTGATTTGAAAATTTTGGCACTTGGCACAACATTTGATGATGTCTTGCACTATTGATCGAGTTTTTGAGTGATACCTTCTGCAGAATTCAAAAGCACAAATGAAAATCTCAATGTCTCACTTTCTTCCTCATTTGTAAACTTGTTATTATGATATTATTTATTGTTTGTTATTCTCGTTTACTAAACAATTCTCCAGCTTTCTCCATATATTATTATATAATGTATTATTAAATTTAAAATTTCTTTTATTCATTTGATTTATACATATTAAGTTGTTGATAAAAAAATTTTTTTCTAACATGGGGCAGACCGAACATTATTATGATGCCACAAAGAAATTTCAAGGGCTATAACATTAATAACAATTGTAATAGTATCTATCACATGATTGGATAAATGCCCTTGTTTATTATATAATCGTCCATAAAGGATGAAACAAAAATTTCACAAGTATTGCACATTTGGTTTAGATAAATCCCTTTTCGTTTTAGAGGTTCAGTATAATAGGTTGGCATTGGAAATGGTTCAAGCAAACACAATCAACCTTGAGTTTGATAGCTATAATCCCAACTTGTGTTTTATGAACATGAGAATTATTCTAAAAACGCCACTAATCCACATAAAAAAATCAAACAGCAAATATTGCGGTTCTTGTCAGAGTACACGTTAGATATTAATATCGGCAGAATATTAGATAACACAGACCGGTCATCAAAGTCAAATAATTATTTAATTAGAGTGGCAAAATTGGATTCTACAATTATTGTTTATTGTTTTTTTTATAATACTAAATATAAAGTTATTGAAATTATTAAAAGTTATAAAGTTATTATCCAAGAAAGTTATTTTCTAAACCTCTGAATCAAAGTCTTCGAATATTATAAATTCGATTTGGAAGTCTTCTATCTATAAATCGTATATTGTCAAGGATTATGTCTTTTTTTAATTAAAGAAATTATTCTTGGGAAGGTCGACGAAATTACAGCTATGTTATCAAATTAAAATGATAAAAGATAAAGAAATACACGAAATAAATGAATAATAAAGTCGCGTATTATATTTTGTTTAAAATTGTTTGACACCGCCGTTGTACTACTAACATGTTCATGATGATTGTGTAATATATTCAATGCTATGGTTTTAAAAGTAACGGGTAATAATAGTACTAAAATGAACTTTTTAAGGAACCAATTTTTCATTATTTCTTGATTGACATTATCTAGTGAACTATAAATCTCGGTAAAGGAAAAATATTATTCTACACGTTGATTTTTTTAAAGAAATTTTATTTCTCATATATAAAAAGTATTTAATATAAATAATGGTTGTAAGTGATAAAATTATCTAAAAGTTAACATTGAATAGATCTTTTTTATCTTTCTTTTCATAGATTTCTATTTGATTAATACTTCCTCTCTATTAATTATACTAGTAGTCGTAATAATGTTTTCTGTTTTCATTTTTAGAATAATCGCCAAAACTTTCTTGGTCATCAGAAGGGAACAAATTAATTTTAAAGCTTACTTCATCATATTCATTGATTTTCCTTTTTTATTTTTTTTTCCAATGCATTATTTATATTATTTATTTTTTCAATTCCGATGTCATATATGTATGTTGTTCATTGATTTTTGAAACATTAATAATATTTTCAACCTAATTAATCCAAAATAACGTTGTTAAATTTGATTAATTAAGAAATCCAAGTAAGACGATCAATTTGTCCAATTGGAAGGAAGATAGATAGTGGATTTCCTACCTGTTGGTGAATCTGGTAATGCTCTAAAAATAAATAAAAGAAATCAAAGGAATTAAAATAATTAAATGGAATGATGACAAGTGGCGATAACCACAATTTTTTTTAATAAATAACACTTACTTGTTTCTTGTTTCGTTTTCTTTTCTTCCCTTTGTTGGTTTCTTTTTGTCATTTGGCACTTATTTTTGAAAAGAAAAAGACATGTCGAAAAAAATAAAAAATAAAAAAGCGTGTAATATTGGGTCCCGCCCGATCCACCAATAGCCGTTATACCGATTCCGTTATACCCGTTAGGACGTTTTACCGACAAGTCATTTCACAGTGCAATTAATAAATCTAGCCGTCTAATGAATGGCTTAACTACTCAAACAGCCTAGCCGTCTAATAAATGGTTTGACAGACTTAAACAGCTTAGCCGGCTAATGAATGGTTTGACAGACTTAAACAGATTAGCCGGTTAATAAATGGTTTGACAGACTTAAACAGATTAGCCGGCTAATCGGATAACATCATCAGATATATTAATATTAATATGTCATTTCTTAATATTAACTGATATAATTATGGTAGGAAAGGAAAGAAATATTATGTTAAATTGATAGTATATATTAGAAAATTACTTGTCTGTAAAACGTCCTTCCGGTAGATCGAGGTAAACCCGTAATATTAACAATAATATTATTATTATTGGCATTTAATGTTGTACAAATATTTTATTTTGACAAAAATGACAACGTGAGCGTTGTTTGGTAAAGAAAATCACTTTTTTTTTTGTTATTATATATGATAATGCACAGTGAATCTCAGTTTAACGGATATTTTTTCCAAGAAATTTTATCCTTTAAACCGAGAGATCCGCAAAAGCGAAACTTATGATCAAATCACGTGACATAAATTATTGCAAAAAAAAAATTTTATTTAATAACGATAATATTAATATTATTGCTAGCCCCATAAATTCGTCAATTCGACATTGTTTTGCTTCTTGGGTACTTCTATATATAAGAAATTTTGTTTTATTCAAATTTAATACTGTAATAATATTAATAATATATTACAGTCTAAGCTCTACCAACACTTAGTAAAATCTCTCCATAACGAATTTCCCTTTTGTCCCCCCCCCCTCCCCCGATTCAATTTTTTATAATTATTTCTCTCTCTATAACGAACATCTTAGTAACTTTCTATATAACGAACAAAAGCAGAAAAAATTACATATAAGGGACGGGGTCGGTATAGAGAGCGAGAGCTTAGACTGTACTCCATTAAATTAAACTAGCTGAAAAAGACAAGGATCATTATTATCCGTAATATCGAGAGAAATTTAATATTAAGGCCCGTTAAACCGCGAGACTCACTTATCCTGTAATGAAAGGAAACTCTGATTGGCTGAATTCTGAGCAGATCCTTTCGTTGGATTAAAAAAAAGCAAAACATGGCGGGAGCTTTATTAACTGGTCATATAACTTCCAAATTACAGAATTAAGCAATACGAGAATGTCATGTTTTGTGGTTTAATATATGGCATATTAACATGTTAGATAATTTTAATGTTATATAAAAATTCAATAATTTTTTCTTTTAACTGCCATTCATGTATATTATCAATAAAGTTAAGCAAATGCATTCTTTGGGTAATTCCTAATCTATTCATTGTTTGCTTTGTGGGAATAATAAGAGTGTTTACATAGCTAATGAAGATTTTCAGATTTAGAATCATAGACTTAGATTAAGAAGATAATGATCCAGAATATGGTATTCAACTAGTACATTTTCCAACAACACCAAAATCTGCTAAAAGCAAACGCCTCGCCGAACTTACCCTTTATTGATACCAATGTAACCAAAGAATTATAATACCTTCTACATAATAATAATATATAAATGTTTTACAATAATAATGTAATTAATTTGTTCGAAAGAGAATGTTTAATCATTATAAAGTAATTGAAGTTTTCGGCAGCAAATTATAGTTTCGGCACAATTATTATTATTGGTTTTTTTGTGAAAATCTGCAGATAACTTCCAAATTTGATTAAACCATGTCAATATTCCAAATAAATTAAAAAAAACGCGTTAGTTACAAAAAAAAATTTTTTTAAAATTTGAAAATAACAAACCATGGAGTATTATTATAATGCAAATTCATCCTTTAGTCAACTTAGCGTCGGCGAAAACAGGCTGGGCTGGTTACTTACTTTCAATCAGGTAATAAATAATATGTTTTATTTAGTGAAGGAAAATGCGACTAATTATTATTTGTTATTGTTGTTACTCTTTTTATCATTATATACAATAAATATTTATAATTACTTAAAAATTGATACAGACCATTACTTCCAAAGAAATGACATTAAAAAATACAAATATTAAAACAGGTGGCAAGTCTGCCATTGATATATATTTTTGTGAAGAAACTGGTGATGTTTTTAAAATCACTATGGTCTATTATCCATATTTTCTAATAAGATGTAAAGTAAGTACTTAAGCATTTTAATTTTTTTTGAATGTTTTTAAAAAATGTTTATTGTGTTTGTTCATTATTCAATAGCCTGGCTCAGAAGAAGAGATTTCTAATTATTTGAAATCAAGATATATGGCAAATATTCAAGATATTGATATAATAAAAAAATTAGATTTAAAAAAAGTAGGAAATCTTTTTTGATTATTATTATGTAAATAATGTAATAATTTGATTAAAACTTATTACAATTATTTTTCATTACTCCCAATAGCCAAATCATATAATTGATGGTTCTGTAAAACTATTAAAGGTTACCTTCTGGAATGTACCTGGCTTAGTCAGTGTTCGTAATGTACTTTTAAAGGCTTTGGAACATAATGAAACACAAAAGGAGTCATTTAATATTTTTAAAGACACTAAAATGTAAATTAGTAAATTTTTTTCCTTTTTGAAGTTTCCTTTTATTTTATCTAATACTTTAAAAATTTTTAAGTGCTGATAACAACTACAAAGGCAAAGCTATTCAATTGACAGAAGAAATTGTTGAACTTTTTGAATACGACATTCCATATGTTCAACGTGTTGCAATTGATAAAGGTATTTTTCTTTTATATTGAATTAATAATACCAGCTTATTTATCATTCACTAACGATGTATCATTATTATTGGTTTTCTATTTGATAGGATTTCGTGCAGGTCAATGGTACACAGTAAAATCATTCCTTGACAATAATGATGAGGGTTTAATAATTAATTTGGAGCATCGAGCAGACATTAGCAATGACGTTGATCTAAAAATATTCTCATTTGATATTGAGACATCTAAACCTCCGTTAAAATTTCCAAATCCAGAAATTGATGAAATTATGATGATATCATACATGGTTGATGGTGAAGTAAGTAATCAAATAGATATATATAAATTGATTTGGAAACTTTTCTCAAACTTTTTCTATATGCAATTTATTTTTATTTATAGGGCTTTTTAATCACAAATCGATGTATTGTTTCACAAGATATTGGTTATTTATCATATTCACCGTTGAAACAAGAAGATTATGAATTTACTGTTTTTAATGAGAAAGACGAGGTAAACATTTCTAAGCTAATTTGGTAACTTGGAGATTTTTTTTGTTATCATCTTTAATAAATATTGATCCTTGCACGTACATTTAGGAATCATTATTAAGAAAGTTTTTCTCACATATTCAAAATGAAAAACCTTCTGTGCTTGTTACATATAATGGTGATAACTTTGACATGCCTTATGTCAAATTACGTGCATCAAAATATGGAATTGACATGTTTACAGTAAGCCACACATTCTTTGCTCGCTCAATATAAAAAATCAACAGATGTTAACATTTTTATATTCATCAGGAAATCGGATTTTCTGAGAATAAATCTGCTGAATATACATCTGACTATTGTATTCATATGGATTGCTTTTACTGGGTAAAAAGAGATAGTTATCTTCCTGTTGGAAGTCAAGGCCTTAAGCGAGTGACCGAATCTAAATTAGGTTACAATCCTGATGAATTAGACCCGGAAGTTATGACAATGTATATTTTATTTTTTTATTATTTTTTGATTGGTTGGTTATATATATATATTCATATTTTCTATATATTTTTAATAAATAGTCTTGCCAACAAAGATCCATTAAAATTGGCTCGTTATTCCATTTCTGACGTGGTGGCTACGTATATTCTTTTCAACAAATATGTTAGACCATTCATCTTTTCTTTAGGAAATATTATCCCTATGAATCCAGACGATGTCTTACGCAAAGGAACAGGAACTCTATGTGAAGCTTTGTTAATGGTAATTACATAAATCTTCACAACTATCTTGCTTTTTAAATATTTATTTATTCTTTGACTGTGCTTTTATTTAGGTAAATGCATATAATACAGGTCTTCTTATCCCAAATAAACATGAGGAGGAATCTTTAGCATTTTATAAAGATAGTAAAAACCAAGAAAGACTTGTTCATGATGATACTTATATTGGTGGTCATGTTGAATCATTGGAAGCCGGTGTATTCAGATCAGATCTACCTGTTAAATTTGAAAGCCTTGATCCTCAAGAATTTCAAAAGGTTTCTTCTATATTAAAACGATTATTTTTAATGATCAAGTTTTAGTTATATATATTAAACATATATATATTTTAAAAATAGTTGATTAAAAATACTGATAAAATACTAGAGTTTGCAATCTGGGAACATTATATGGATAGCGAGGCAAACTTTTCAAATACAAGTCTTGAAAACTATGACATGGTATGGCACATTTTTAATATACATATGTGTTTATACAAACATAATGACATATTAACATTACTTTGTTAAATAATAATAATAATAATAATAATAATAATAATAATAATAATAATAATAATAATAATAATAATAATAGGCTTTAAAGAAATTCATGGACAATAAATTGAATGAAATCACTAATTTTGATACAGTAAGTATTTAATTTACTCATATTTTTTATTGTAAATGACATAAACCAAACGAAAAAAATTTTCTCTTCAGGTCAAGTCAGAGATTTTAGAAATGCTAAAAATCTTCCAAGATTGTCCAAAACCTTATGAAGGATTACCTCTTATTTATCATATGGATGTTGCTTCTATGTATCCGAATATAATTCTCACAAATAGACTTCAGCCCAATTCCATGATCGATGAAGATGTTTGCAAAGGTTGTGCTTTTAATCACCCCAATAAACAATGTGATCGAAGAATGACTTGGTCCTACCGAGTTGAAATTTTTCCTACGTCAAATAGTGACTATTTAACAATTAGAAATCAGCTTACTAAATCTACCTTCAAAAAAAACAATTCTGAAAATTTAAACCAAGTTTTCTTGAGTTTACCTAAATCACAACAGTCAAAAATCATTAAAAAGCAAGTTGGTGACTACTCTCAGAAAGTTTACGGAAAGAAAAAAGAAACAATTACTGAGAAAAAAGAAACAATAGTTTGTCAACTTGAATGCCCTTTTTATGTGGATACTGTACGTGAATTTCGTGATAGACGTTATAATTATAAGAAGCAAGCTAAATACTGGAAAAAACAATTTGATCAAGCATACAGAGAGAAAGATTTTATTAAAGCCTCTGATGCTATAAGAATGATTAATTTTAACGATTCCTTACAATTGGCTCATAAATGCATTCTAAATTCATTTTATGGCTATGTGATGCGTAAAGGGTCACGTTGGTATTCAATGGATATGGCAGGCGTTGTATGCAAAACAGGTTCAGAAATCATCCAGACAGCTAGAAAATTAATTGAAAAGATTGGCCGACCTTTAGAATTGGATACAGATGGTATATGGTGTATGCTTCCAACACCATTCCCTGAAAACTTTACTTTCAAATTATCAGATGGAAGTGATTTTTCCTTTTCATATCCTTGTACGCTTCTTAACTATCTTGTACACGAAAAATTTACCAACAAGCAATACCATAAGATGTCTACTGTCAACAAATTTGAAATATACAATGAAAATAGTATTTTCTTTGAAGTGGATGGTCCATACAGAGCAATGATATTACCAGCATCCAAAGAAGAAGATAAACTTTTAAAAAAAAGATACGCTGTCTTTAATAGAAACGGAAAACTGCAAGAATTGAAAGGATTTGAACTAAAAAGGCGTGGTGAAATTAATATCTTGAAAACTTATCAAGAAAGTATTTTTTCTGTATTTCTAAAAGGAAAATCGTTAGAAGAATGCTACGAGTATGTAGGAAGAGTTTCTGAAGAGTTTTTGAGTATTATTACACTTAAGGGTAGGACGCTTTCAGATGCGGATTTAATTGAATGTATTAGTGAAAAACGTGGAATGTCACAATCTTTACAGGATTATGGTACTCAAAAATCAACATCAATCACTACAGCAAAGCGTATGGCCGAATTTCTGGGTAATGAGGTTATTAAAGATAAAAATCTTACTTGTCATTTTATCATATCTTCTAAGCCAAAAAATGCACCTATAAATGAACGTGCAATCCCAGTGTCCATTTTTTCTGCTGAAGAAGAGGTTAAAAGATACTATTTAAAAAAATGGCTTAACGATCCTGCAATGCAAACATTTGATGTTAGGGAAATATTGGATTGGCCTTATTATTTGGAGCGTTTTGGATCAGCAGTACAAAAGCTTGTTACTATCCCTGCATCAATGCAAGGGGTTAAAAATCCTGTACCATCACTTGAACACCCAGAGTGGTTACAAAAAAGATTGGGCACAAAGGACAATAAAAAACAATTACAAATTGATCGTATTTTTTCAAATTTAAACAGCGATAATATTAGTGACGTACCTGGAAGTAATGGTACTAAACCTAAAAATGACGGTTCTAGTATTGATGATATGGAAGATTTGTTTAGTGCTTCAAATGCTCAAAATGCTCAAAATACTCATATTAAGCGAAAGTTGGATGATGTTGATGATTCTAATGACCAGTTGAAGAAACATTGTCATATTATCAATGGTTCTACCACTAGTAATAGTTCGGCTAAGACTAAACCAAGCAAGAAAAGTCAAAAAAAGTCAATAAACAAAAATCCAAACACATTAAAGACTTTATTTAAAATACATAAGGATCATTTTGATATAATTCATGTGAGTGAGACTGACTATGGCAGTTTTAAATTATGGGTACTGATAGCAAACAATATGTTTGATATTCATTTGACTGTTCCACGAGTCTTCTATATCAATTCATACCAAGGGCTTCCTAATGGGTTTTATGACTTTATTGTTAGAAATGGTGGTGAGTTGAGGAAAACAAATTGTACAATACCAAAATTATCAACTGAGCGTAACAATATGTGGAAGGTCAAAATACCCGAAGAGAATTATCAAAAGATTCGAAGGAAAATAGATGATCTTCTTGCCAGTCCTTATGTTGAGGGAGTTTATGAAACACAAATAACATTATTGGACCGAGCTTTATTCTATGTAGGTTGTACGCTTGAGAAAAAAAGGGCAAATAAGGACAATACATACAAGGATGCTATTTCAAAAGGAATGACGTTGGATGATATTATATCTTTACCTGATAATAAGCATGCCAACAACTACCTTAAAGAGGCAAACAAACTTACATATATGTATATTAGTCACATAATGTTTGGGGATAATCAATTATTTGGTATATTTATAAATAATAAGGCATCTATGGTTTTGATTGGGAAAGGATCGAATAACATTACAACGGATTCTCTTGATCGAATTTACAGAGATGTTTTAAACATATTTAAAGGTAATAACCCAGATTTTCGGACTGATGATTTTGTGAAATATTATGAAAAAATGGAGTTTGAAGTTTTCCATCAAATTAAAGAAAGTGTTGGGATAGATATTTTGATAAAACAAATCAATCAATATGTAAAAATGCCATCAGGGCCTACTGTTTTTATTATTAGGTCGCCGTATACACCCAGAAGATTGATTGATAAAGGACTTAGAGTATTAAAAAATCATCCTTTGATGCATATTAGTCGTGATAGAAGTGATGACGAGTTTCCATCAGTTGGTTGGCGACAAGCAGCAGCTCGACAAATGTTTTTTGATTATTTGAAAGTGAATTCAACAATTAAAGAACGAATTGAAAAGGCACGATTTGCAAAAGTGCCATTTTGTAATGTCAAGGAAAACTCTTGGTTTAGCATGGATGTTCTTGCAGTGAGACGTTTATTAAATGACAATATGGTATTATGGTGTTCATCAGGATGGAAGCCTGATTTAGGAGGACATAATGATGAACATTTTGAATTTCAAAAAAATGAACATTACCAAAATGTTCGTGGAATATTTAGAGAAATTTGTTATGGTGTAGAGATTAATCATCTCATGGTTTCAGCATTACTTCGATTAAAATCAAGTGAACATCCAAAATACGCACTTTCGTATAGCTCGTTAATTAATGAATTGTATAATGAATGTAGCAGAAATGATGATATAAATTCAGAAAAATTTCTAACATTATTTGAGAAATGGATAAATGACAGTGGATCGATTTTGTATGATTCAGAAATAAGGTTTTTTATGAATATTCTTTCAAGAGATATGGTGAGATTATAGATAAATCTTTATATTTATATTATTATTTTTTTTTTAATTGATTAGGCAAATAATTTTTAATTATTATTGAAATTAGATAAATGGATTTGTCAAGGAAATTATAAAATATGGAATAGAAATAATTCATTGTGATTTTAAAAGATTAGTATTTTCAACTAAAACCAATAATGCAGATGAAGCAGCAAGATGTCTTCAGCATGTATTAGCTTTGTTGAAAAAGGATGAGTTTAAATATTTAGTGATCAGAGCAAGTGAAACATATTCAGCGCTGATATGGTTAAATGGAGATAACTACGTTGGAATTAAAGGGGCTAATGAAGATAATGAAGCAGACCATGATCTGAATTATGTTATAAGATTGCAAATGGTAGAGAAAGTAAATTATATTGAGGACATAACAAAAGAACATATTAAAGAATTTTTGAGAGATTTTATATTTTGGTGTCGTGATGATAAAATAAGTCCAGGTGAATTAATGACAAATACTGGCAACAAAGTGAATAGTTTTATTGGAATACTGAAGAAGAAAAGTGCAACATTGTATATTAGTATAGTATGTACACTTTTGGAAATGGTGGTAGGAAAAGAAAGATCCCAACAACTAAAAAGTTTATTATGTATTATGCAAGGAATGAGCGTTTATAGCGATGATGTAAAAAATCTTTCTAGTAAAGAAAGTCACGATGTTATTGGATATGCATGTGAATGTGGACAAGTGGATAATTATCATATTAATAATTTTGAATGTTCATTTTGTAATGAAGATATAACCAAGAACAAAGATTTTGAACTATTTTTAATTTATTATTTGAACATACAACTTGATGAATCATCAATGACGAAAGGGGAAGAAATCATTGAAAAGTTGCAAAAATTTAAAAAGTTTGCAGAAGAAAAAAATTATAATACTTTGAAAAATTATTTAAATAATATAAATAGTTTTCTTTAGTTTTATTATTTGAAACTATTTTGAACTTAATTCAATTGTTAATTCCATATTTTTAGATAATACCTAATAGTAATGATATGATTAGTAATTAGCATTGGTGTTAACAATAATTTTCCAATTCTCTGATATTAAAGACAAGATTATATCTACTTACATCTTCAAGTTTCATTTCTAGAGATTTGACTTTTCTTTCAGTTATACGTTTCTCCTCTATCAATTGATCTGTAATCTTTTTTATTTCATCTTCATGCTGTTTTTGTAATGAATTTAATGTTTTCTGATGATCTTTTGTTAATGCATTGAATTTGGCTTCATTGTCTACTACAGTTTTTTCTGTTTGTAAAGTTGCTTTTTCAAGTGTTTGAGTAAGATTGTGTTGTTCATCGTCTTTCTCAGAAAGTTTTTTATTTAAAGTTTCAAGCTGCTGTTGAAGCACTTCTGATTCTTGTTTATATTTATCCATTTTTTTATATAATAGTTCATCATCGTCGTTATTGTCATTGTCATCATCATTACCCATTAATTTGATCGATTTTATTTGTTCTTTAAATTTATCCAATTGTCTCTTTGTATCTATTAATTGATCTGAAAGTTTTCTCTTTTCATCTATTGTTTTTGCTAATTCATTTTCAATTAGCCTCAATTTCTGTTTCATAGTTTGTTTCTCTTTAATTGTGCGCATCAATTCATCTTGTACAGCGCTTAATTCTGATTCTTTTTGTTTCATTTTTAGTTCAATTGATTCATGGTTTAGTATAATATCTTGTTCTTTTTGTCTCCATTGCTCTCTTTCTGACGCCATATCTTTTATAAATACCTGTGCTCCTTTTTGATGCTCGTCCAATATTTTACCTTGTTCATCTCTTTGCTTCTCTAGATTTTTTATTATTTCATTTAATTCATTGATTTCATTTGATTTATTTTCATTTGATTTTTTTAATTCCTCAAGTTCTAATTTGAGTTGATTGAATTCTGTTTCAGCATTTTGTTTTTTATTATTTAATAAATCTCTTGAAGATCCTGTACTTGAAGGGATATTATCTAATGAAGAAATAGAATTCATTTTTTTGTATTGTAATATGTCAGCTTCCAGTTGACTTATTTTAATAACCAATGGCTTAGTAGCAACCTGTATTTCTTCTTCTTTTTGTGTTACAACATTATCCAATTCCATTTCTAAATCTACTTCACGTTTAATATTTTCAGCCATCTCTTTGCCAACAGTTTCTAATTCACCCTCTAAAGCAGAAATTTTTGAGGCTAATAAAGTTATTACAGCAGCAGCAGGATTAGGGGTTGGGGGTACTTTCACCACAGTAGCTGCTTTTAACAAATCTTTTGAATCTATATTATTAATATCAGGACTTGATAATAATTTTTGTAAATCATTTTCTGAAAAATCTAAAGATATCACCTTATTATGATCCTTTCCTATACTACTAATAGGCCCAGTTTTACTATTTAGAGAAGTGGTGGAAGTGGAATTAATTGGTTTGAAATTATTGGATTTACTACTGCCACTGCTTCTTTTTCTACCCTTATTACTATTATTATTGTTATTATTATTATTGTTATTATTATTATTGTTTATGTTGGAGATATCAGTGTCAGAGCTGGTGATAGTTTTAATGTTGCCGTTAGTATTTGTGGAGGAAGTTGATATGGAGTTTGTAGGTTTTGTAGTAATAGGAGCAATGGCGGTGGTAGTGGTGGTAACTTTTGCATCTTTATTTTTGACAATAATATTATTGCCAGCAATGATTTTATTATCAGCTTTGTTTTCGCTTTCATTAGTGTTATAGTTACCAGCAGAGTGTTTAGTTTTAAATTTATTATTAGAGGCATTATAAGTGGTGGTAATATTAACTTTGTTAGAAGTAAGTTTGTTATTTGTATTGAATTTGTTAATGTTTATTTTACTGGTGGTACTATTCGCTTTATTTGTGATATTATTGTTAATTTCTTTTGGTTTTTCAAATAGTTTTACTCTATTTTTTACGCTTGACATTTGTATATTTCTCTATTTTTAAAATAATATAAAATTTTTTTAATTCAATTCATACAAGAAGAATTGGTCGTAAATACTGTTACTTTACACTGGTACCAGTATCATCATTATTATTATCATCATCCGAAATTTCGGATTTTAATTTACACAATAATAATAATAATAATAATAATAATAATAATAATAATAATAATAATAATAATAATAATAAAGCATACAATTTGTTTATTTGAAAAAAAAAGGCCAACAAAAACATACCCGAGTAATATTGTTTTATGGGTCAAAATCGGCCCTGTTATAAGTGTTTTAAACTCTTGATATCGTATGCAACACATTTTTGTTTTTACGCGTTTTTTATGCATCGAAAGTTAAAAGTAGTGACGGCCAATATCGGTCTCTATAAGAATTGTTTTGTGAGAAATGTGAACAACAACAACATGGGTAGAAAATACAAATTAATGGACAGAATCCCAAAACCATTCAGATAAATAAGCCACACTCTCAATTTAACAAGTCTTTTAAATATCTATCACATTATACCATTTATATTTTTGAGAACTGCATTAATGAATTATAAAAAAACCTTATGCCATTGACCATTTTAATTTTCAGCAAAATTCAATTTGGCATGACATACACAAAACTCAAAAATTCCTCTTTGGTTAGTCTAATGAATGTGAATGTTTGAATGGTATGTATATGGATGTTGGAATGGTGTCTGTATATCTGGATGTATAAATAAACGTGTAAAGAAAAATAACTTAATCAATTATCGAATTGTGCCCTTTTTTATATATATTTATCTGCTAGTATGCATATTATACTTGAAAATTCTAAAAGTGCGAATGTTACATTCAATAATTTAAAATAATAATTTAAAATAATAATAAAAAATAATGAATCTTCTTACTTACCCACTTGACCAATATTTTGAAATGATTTCAATAAAACACCTATATAACTATCACCATCTTCACTATGAACCATAGAATTTCCCATACTCACTCAACCAAAGCTACGTGATAATTTAGAACCACAAATTATGGGTGAGCTGGAACTCCAGTAACTAACCCTTTTACACGGAAAGGAAGTTCAGATTAAAATAGATTAAAATCTTCACCTTCTACTTGTCAGGACATTACGTGACTTTTTTCCTTAAAAGGCACATTTCTGCAATTATTTATTATGAATAATACCTTACATAATCATCACGAATGTTGTAATAGGCATGATGAAATAGCAGAGACAAAGGTACCCATCCACATTCGAGTTTAGTTTGATTCGACTAACATATGATTTAATATATTAAAAAAATTATAAAACAAAAAACATCCAAGCAATTACATCTAAATCTATTCTATATTATTAACAATATTATTACTACCATTGCTAATATTAGTACAGTGCAGACACCTAGTCCCTACAACTTTTATTGGTCTTGCAGTCCTTTAACTCCTCCAAAAATGGAAGTGCATGACCAAAAATACAAGATGCAATTTTGAAGCTAAGATTTTTCTCTACAAAGTTACATCTTCATTTTGTTGATATGTCATTTTGTTGTGGAGGAATTAGTCTCACATTTGCACAAGTTTAACAAATTTACCCGCTCGCTACACGCAAATTTTTTTATATATTAAAAATGAACGAAACGAATTGGAAAAATTGAAATTTGTATGGTCGATCTTTTATTACGCGATAACAGTAAGAAAAAAACTGATAACCATATTATGAACAAAATTTTCTTTAATTGTTACCTATGTATATATATTATTTGGATAATAATAAATTCCGCACTTGACAATCTTCAAAAACACGTGATAATAAAAATTTTTATTTGCATTTTTGATATTTTTGATTGTAAATTTTTTCTCAAAATTGTCGTTGTGACGCAGAAAGTTGTAGAGACTAGGTGTCTTGTACTATATCTTCTCCATATTTTATATTACCATAACTCCTACCCCTATTCCGATACTCTTGATCATATGGGTACTCGTAATTATTTCAATACTTGTTATCGACAATAAATTTAAATATTTACGAAGATTGCTATTACTATTGCATAATAATTACTGTTATTATAATTACGAGTATCCAAAATAATTACGAAATGAATTTAAATATTCATAAATAAATTGATATCCAAATAATCATAAACGTACTCGGTTTGGAATGCTACCGTTGTTTTCCTTCTAGGATTCATTTTTTGTTGGTAGAAAATTTTGCGACGAAGGCAAAAATTCTCTTTCCTTCTTCACACACATAGTTCGCAGATTCCGATTTCCACATCACCAAATGAGAAAATTTTGGTCTTTTTATCGCAACTTTTAAATTTCTTCAAGTATTTTTGATTTACTTGATTTGCGTTTTTTTCTAGGTATTGATTTTTGGTTTATGTTACATATAGAATAGAGGTGGATGGTTCTTGTAAGTTTTTATCTTGAACAAAAATATTTGTTTTAAGTATTGTGTAAAGTTTTGTTTCCCTTTTTGGCATATGAAAGATAATCGTATAGTTTATTCTCTATTGACAATTGGATACGTGTAATAATAATAAACATTACAGAAGACGGTTATGATAAATCTCTCATAGATAATATATTGCCCTTCGGAGGACATGGTAATTATGAAATAATGGTGAATTAAAATATTTTGACCCTAGTTGATCACTTGACTCAATCGGGCAACTTTCTGACGCAATTAATCGAGTCATATGAAAAATATATAAATAGTTAGTCATGTGCAATTAAAAATTGAGATTTTGAGAATTGAGTTAAAGCCAAGTCGGGTTGATGTAGATAGATGATATGGAAGAGGATATTAAAATGATCAAAATCTTAATTTTTACAGCGAAACGAATGTTAATAAAAATGGTTAGGGTGATGTAAATAATATGGAAAAAGATAAAGAAAAAAAGAATGAAATATTAGATAGGAATTTAAATGATTTGTTTATTATTCTATACATATCCATTTAGTTCTTCTATATTATTTGAACCAATAAAAATAAATTGAAATTTCGGAATGATCTACATTTATGCATTTGATTTTTAGTGCATAATTGTGTCGTGTAACTAGTATAATAAATTTAGAAACTATCTCTAGAAATTCAAAATTTGATTGGATAATAATAATGGATTTCGCTGCAAATTTATCACCCGCAGATAATTTCTACAACAAATAACAAATATTGTTGATTATAAAAACATATATAGTAAGTAATAGTGATAATTTGGATAATTTATTTAAGGTTTGTTACGTAAGCCCTGCATCCCTAGTATAAGTGGCGCGCACCATAATTGTTATAAGATAAATGCTCAAAGAAGTACTATCTTCTATTATAATTTACATAGGACTTTTCAAGATAATCGTAAATTTTCCCAAGTATGTTTTCCCAAATAGGACAAACTACATTAATTAAAAAAAATTTTTTATGACAGTTCTTTGTTTATCCAATAGAAAAATATGCCATTGAAAAAGATTTGATTAAAGTTTGTAAAGAAGTCGAAAATTATATTTCATTTAATAAGTACAAACAAATGTGATGTTGCCAATGACACAGTTAATAAAATAATTCGTTAAAATTAATCTCGTTTATTACGATTTACATTCTTGTTAAATGATTTTTTTTGTCAAAATATTTATTGAGGAGGAGTGGGTACATTTATTTGGAGTCTCAATGCTAAATGTGTGCAAGTAACACTGACATGTCTGACTGACTAGTATCTTTATTTTTTTTAAAAAAATATTATTTGATGAATCAACCCTTTTAAATAATAATATTATTATTTATATATGCATTTATATATTAAAATAGTAAATTAGGAAGAAGAATTCAATTTATTTTATGATTAGATTTTGATTAGTTTATTGGTACACAATTATAAATTAATAATAATTATAAACAATTAATGTATAAAGTTTTAAAAAAGGAATGAATTTCTTTTCAATGATTTGTTGTGTAAAGTAACAGATTATATTAATGTTTACTTTTGAATGTTTGTTGTTCTCGGAATCAATTTTACATATAATAAAAAAAAACAATGAAATTTTCGAAATTTTGTAACATAATTAATATTAATATTTGTGAATTTATTTATGTTTGTGTACGTAAAAAACAAAATCTAACTTGTTTGAATATATTAAATTAAAATTTACTTAAAAAAAAAAGAATTTTTCCTAAATTAATTTTTCCTGTTTATTTTGTTTACGCATTTTACCTCCCTCCTCATTACTACATTCTCTCTCGTATTCTCTCTCCTACCACTTTTACCATCATATCCTTTTCTCAATGAGGTCTTTCTTGAACAATAATAAAAATAAAGAACCTCTTTCACCTCTTCCTTATCATTAAAAGTTTTTTAATTGCTTTTTTACATGGTCGAAGTCATAAGCTCACATTCCTTTTATCCTTTCCTATATACACAAAATTCCTTTATCTCCTATAAATACGTATATAACTTCTATGAGAGTAAAATCTTCAAGCCTCCTTATTATATTGGTTTTATTATTGCTAAATTATTATGGTATAGTATATATATATGCGTATATTTATATTTGGTTAGCTAATGGTTTAATAAATTGACAACATCAACTTTTTTCTAAAAAATAAAAATAAAGGTATTGTTGTAAAAGCCCAAAAAGAAAGATTAAGTCGCAACAAAATGCTTTTGATGAAAAGTCAACTAAAATTTTTTAAAAGACAAACTCCAATTGCATGTAAGTCGCGATTTTCATCCATCTGTTCAATTCCTATCTAATTATCTAATTTAATTCATTTCTATTTATCTGTTACTATCACACGCACATATAGCACAATCCGCAAGCAAAAAAACTTCAACAAAAAGCTCGGCAAGTCCGAGTGCTACTATAAGCACAACGAACAAAAAAAGCGCCACTAAATCTGTTTCCTCAAGTAGTAGTACAAATAGTCAACCGTCGCCGACTGTAACTAAAGTTGAATCATCAATTACGACCAAATCGTCATCTACAACTGATCCATCTTCACCATCAATAACCGATTCTTCATCATCAATTACGACCACGAATAATGGAATTACTACCGAACTTCCTACAATATCCATTCCAACCAATGCATCAGCTACACAAACAATAACAAGGAGCGTATCGATCTCTTCGTCCACTGACCCTTCTGAAATAACTATATCGGTAAGGACTTCTGATAATAGTGAGACTCTTTTGCCAACAATTATTATTCCTTCTTCTATAACTGGTCCAGTACCAACTGTAACTCGTCCTGTTTTAAACCCGCCTGAATCACCACCACCACTACCACCACCACCACCACCGCCACCAACTTCTGACAATGGTGAGACTTTTTTGCCAACAATTATTGTTCCTAGTACTGTAGATGGTACAGCACCAACTGCAACTCGCCCTGTTGTAATCTCACCGCAACCACCAAATAACCCAAACAATCCACCGGCCCCAGATATTACAAATAATACACCAATTCCAAATAATCCAAATCCACCAAATCCAAATAATCCAAATACACCGAATCCAAATAATCCAAATCCACCAAATCCAAATAATCCAAATCCACCAAATCCAAATAATCCAAATCCACCAAATCCAAATAATCCAAA
>CAJVPN010000579.1:0-24696 GCA_910592215.1 Entrophospora candida
CTTTGCGACGAAGAAGACAACTTAATTGAATTTTTATTCTCGCGTAGCACGGTATGTGTGTTTTGTAACACGAAAAGCAAAAGCTCACATTGCGTTCTCAGTTATAAGCTTGTTCATTTAAAATCTTATTAATTCTAATTTGTCTAGCATATTCAAATGAAATTGGTTTACATAATAAATCATATCTTGGGATAAATTGATTCAATCAATAGTTTTAATTTGTTTAACAATTCAATTTCTCCCATCTTTAATAATACCTCATACTTATTTATCTTTAGAATTTTTAAATGATTTCATAAGAGTAAATGTAATCACCAAATTTGAAAAAAAACAATTTATTTTTTTTTCCGTGCTAACATGTGAGTTTATTCATTTGCAGAATGAAACTCGGTAAAACTTGAATAAGATTCAAATAGACCCAAACGACAACAACACAACAACAATAATTATAACACTCGTAATTATATTGGATATCCACAGACTTTATATTATACAAATGTTATTGATTTGTATGCGTTTGAAGTAGATTGGGTAATTAATGTGGCAGAAGTAGCTATGATTTAGAAATTCGATAGTTTGAAAGATAAATATATATTTTATACAATTTACTGGCATTCAGGGCTGGAAATAGGAGTTGAAAATTTTCTGGAAGATTAATTTAACAATCCTTTATTTTCATTCACTCTAAGAAATTTACCATGGAATTTATACATTAATACTAGAAAAACCACAAACCCCTTTTCTTTTCAGGAAGTTCCGGATTTTAAAAACATTATTTCCAGCGTACTTTAGAATTTATACATAAAAAAATAAGAAAACAAGGAAATAAAGAGTCAATAAAAAATACTTATAAGATAGTTATTTCTTTCAAATACAATATCAGTTATATCGGAGTTCAGTGCCATCAAAAATTATTTGAATCATCTAGACAAAAAACGAAGGCGGGATTTTCGGTTGCAAATTGACAGAATAATAATAAGTTAATTAATATTTATAATAATCGTTTTAAATAAGTTTTAATAGTAATTAGTGTTGGTCGCCAAAACAATTTGAAGAGGCGAATCAAAACTGATTACATGTCAAAATCGAAAGTCAAAAGTCGAAACTAGCCAATGTAATTGCCTTTCCTGGAAGAAAGTATTAAACCTGATGTTTTTGTATTATTTAGAACTATAAAATTATAAAATTTATCGAATGAAAACTATGGCTTTGGATATGAAACTTTATGGTTTTAAAGCAACTAGAAAAATTTTTATATTTCGAAAGAATACTTTCTTCCAGGTACCATTGCAATATTAAATTTTCAACAAATCGTCACTCTCTTTTGGATTTTTAGTGATTCAACGACAGCTGTTAGCACCATATCCAAAGTCATCATTTGCTTTTAACTAAAAATTATTATTATAAATAACATTTCTTAACCCATATTACTTTATAAACCCACTTAATGCTAAATATTCAATGTGTATAAATTCATTGAATGGAATCATTACATATTTCATTATTATTTATTTTACGTTAATATTTTAGAATTTTTCTTTGCAAACCATTCCATAATACTTTCCTATTTATTTCACAATCTATCTATCTTTAGCGATAAATTCATCACCTAATTCATAGATTATTTCTGGTTTTCTAATTTTTTCTTCTTTTTTTTATTAAAGAAACTTTTAGCTCACGTATTGATTTATAGAGTAAACTGAAATTGATTTACCAACAAGTCCTTTTACAACTGGCGCGATTTTTAGTGTATTATTAATTCCATCTATCAGAGCACTTTGCTTTATCAAAGTTATAATTATTATTTACTGTGTTTATTGTGTTTATTAAATGAGTTAAATAATTTATTTTTATAAAATCCTCTTTTGTTGTTGATAGCATTTTTTCGGAAATAATGAAATACACAGTAATCGTGAATGTTTTTAAATTAATATCTGATATAAAAATAGTAAATTGAAGAAAAATAGTTGAAATACAGCATATATATATTTGGGGGCAAAAAGGTGTCATTATACCATTTCTTTGCAATTTATATTATTGTAACGATTGATATAAAATCAACAAAAGTTTATTCCAACATTGATACGAAATTAAATATTATCGTTATATTTCCATGTTACTATATTATTTTATTTAAGGATAATAGTTTAATAAAAAAAAAAAATACAATAGAATTGTTCATAATTAAAATCTTAAAATTAAAGTCATAATTAAAATAATAAATTTATTTTTGATATGGTTTCGAAATAAATTCAACGATTAAAAAATTAGTTATTTTTGTTTGTCTGTTTGTTGCGAATTTTATGTTTTTTACGATTCGTTGTGAATGTATCGTATGGAAGATTTTAAACGAATTGTCGAAAAATGTTTGATGCGAGGTTATCAATTTAAACGGCGATGCCAAAAAAAAAAAAAAAAATTCTAAATATAGTTTGCCAAAAAATTAATTGCTTTAACCGATTTTCCAACTTTCGAGCTGGGTATTTAATTGAGTCCAAGTTTGTCTGCCAAAATAATAAATTCGTCCGTGTATTCAGTGCCAGCATTCCTCCAAGAATCAGCAAAAACTTTTGCCAATTCCGCATTATCAATATTAAAAGTAGGAGTTTGTTGTGCGATTTCATTTAACAAAGCAAGATAGAAAAGCAGCTGAGGGCCTGGTAAATCTGAACCTGAACTTGGATTATTATTGTTGTTGTTGTTATTATTAATTTTAAGAAGTATTTGTGCCTTTTCAAGATCAGGTACGTGAACAGTAATGATTTTGCCATTAGATAAATTTGCGATAGTGGAAAGTGATTGATTATTACTCATTTTTATTTATTATTAAAAAAAGCAATAATAATTTTTTTGTTTATAAGTGAGCGAAGAATTAAAGATTTATTAATGACTTTTTTTTGTTTTTTTTTTAAATCAGTATTTCCAGAGTATTTCTACCACTAGCGACACTCATGATTTTATAGTTTATTTTTTCTATTGTTTTTTAATTTCCATTCAACCTAATCAAAGTGTATTGAGACGAACTATTACTACCGTTTTCAAAATTTTTGATGCCTAACTAATCATCGACAAGTTGCAGAATACAAATATGGAAATTCGACGGAATTTTAGAACGTGTACACGGATGAAAATTACCCGATGCAATGTAACCGGTCCACCTCAATTCAAAATCCAAATTTGGCAACCACTTTGTATTTCTTTTACGTTCATAAATTTGATTATTTAGGCATCGAATATTTTGATTTTTTGCTAATTAGAGGTTAATGAGGAAGTTTGCTTTTTTTTTATTGAGAAAATTTAAAAAAACATTTCTTGAAAAAATCTTATAATTCATAATTAACATTACTTTTTACGCATATTATGATTAAGGAGGTTTTTTTACTTGTAAAAAAATCAAAAATCAAAAATAAAAATCAAAAACATACTATTACAAAGACATATAATAATAAATATTTAATATTTAATGACTGCATAATTTGTGTATTTTCTTATTTTGGTAATAATTCATAAAGAATTCAATCAACTGATATAGACGTGGTCTTTTTATTCTGATTTGTCGATTGGTTTAAGTTTGTCATGTTTGTTTATCACTTCATCATTCGACAATAATCTTTCATATTCATCCGTGTATTCTCTATCCAATCCATCCCAAATTTCTTTGCCAGCCTTATAAACATTATTCAAAGCCCATTTTTTATCAGTGATTTCCTTATCTTCTTTAATCGATTTTTCAATCATTGAACAAAACAAAAAAAACGGCTTCAACTCTTTTCCCAATGGATATTCGTTGCCTAGTAAGTCAAGTGTTTCTTTAACGGTTGGAATTGGGATATGTAATTCGTGAGTTTCGTGTTGAGAAATTGGAAATTGGAACTTGGCACAATTTGTTTCCGATAAATGTGATGATGATTCTGATGATGTTTTTTCTTTACCGCGACACATTTTAAATATTTTTAGCGTGAATAATTTTTTAAAAATATTAAAAATATCAAAACACATTTTTTTTTCAAATTTCCAAACATTCAAACATTTTATTTGATTTTTGTTTTTGATTTTTTTGATTTTTCAAAACATTGTTGCGAGTAGTGGCAAATTCAATTTCATCAACAATTGAATCAAAGCAAGAATTTGTTTCCAAAAACGGGAGTATCGAATAAATGTTAAAATTTTAACAATGGTTAACCATTTTGTTAATTCCAAATTCAAAGAGCACTTTCCTAAAAAAGAATTCATTAATTCATTAAAATATTAAAAAAAATTTTTTTTAACAATTACAATTTAATAAATCGCAATGTTTGATACGTGGAAACAAAAAGATGCAAATCTAATTTGTATGAATAACGTTTGCATTATTTATATTCTCGTATGAAAATTTTTCTTAGTATTATATTGTTTGTTCTTTTATTAATTATGATCCAAAAAAAGCAGGTGAAGAAGAAATAAAAATCCCATTTAGAAAACGTGCATCATAAAAAAAGAGCCAATCAATTTCCGAGTTGTATTGTTAATATTTAATGAAGAAAAGGTCATGTACCAATACCAAAGAAGTCTAGTGAAGAAAATGTCACCAATACCGAAAAAGACAAACGACATACAAACAAATATGTACACACCATACCAAAAAAAGACGACATACAACAAACAATTCAATTTGAAATTATAATAATTATAATACAATAATTATAATTTATTAATGAATAAAAAAAAGAAATTATCAACATCCCTACCTTTAAAATAAATCTTTAATTCTTTGTTCACATATAAACAATTATTATTGCTACATTCCTTTGCATTAGCGAAACCTTTGACAAAGTTTTTTTTAATAATAAATAAAAATGAGTAATAATCAATCTCTTTTCACCACTGCAGAGTTTTCTGATGGCAGAATCATTACTATTCACGTACCTGATCTTAAAAAGGCACAAATACTTCTTAAAATTAATAATAACAACAACAACAATAATAATCCAAGTTCAGGTTCAGATTTACCAGGCCCTCAGCTGCTTTTCTATCTTGCTTTGTTAAATGAAATCGCACAACAAATTCCTAATTTAATATTGATAATGCGGAATTGGCAAAAGTTTTTGCTGATTCTTGGAGGAATGCTGGCACTGAATATACGGACGAATTTATTATTTTGGCAGACAAAATTTGACTCAATTAAATATCCAACTCAAAAAATTCAAAAAAATAATAACTTTTAATTATGACTTTAATTTTAAAGATTTTTAATTATGAGGGAAATTTTATTTTATTTTTTTATTAATTTGATATTTTCAAATATATATGATTGGCATTATAAAATTTTTATTTTAGCACTGTTATTAGTAGTTTATATTAAAATAAAAACAATCTTCAAAGAAAAAAAAATGGCAAGAGCTTTATTAACTAGTCATATAACTTCCAAATTATAGGATTAAACAATATAAGGATGACGTTTTTGCGATTTAACATATATAATACAACATCAAACTTTAAATTCATGACTCCAATTTTGTCTGCAAAAATAACAAATTCGCTTATGTGTTTGATGCTGGAATTCCTCCATGAATTAGTAAAAACTTTTGAACAGATTTAAAATTGCTACTATTCATGTAGCCAATGCGAGTTATTTAGTAATAGTGGGATTTTTGTTTTTGATCGACATTCGAAATTATCACATTACACGATTTACATAATCTTTTATTATTATTATTATTATACGGAAAATACAAAATAAAATAAAATAAAATAATTTAACTTATAATTATATAATAAATTAAACAATTTATTTTTTTAAAGATGCCCCGCAATCCTAATCAAGGTCCTTGCTCAGTTACTGGTTGTGAAAATTCAGGGCCTCACAGAAACTTTAATAAAACTGTTGATAATTAATGAATCACAGTTATTTTTTGCATGCGAGGAAAAAAATGCATTGCTTTTGTAAACAAAAATATTAA
Source organism: Entrophospora candida (assembly GCA_910592215.1). Lineage (NCBI taxonomy): Eukaryota > Fungi > Glomeromycota > Glomeromycetes > Entrophosporales > Entrophosporaceae > Entrophospora > Entrophospora candida. Next base: position 5,940 of record CAJVPN010000579.1, read on the forward strand.
TGAACAAAAATAATATTTTTACCATTAATAATTTATTAGACAATTTAAACAATCAAAATACTATGTTCATACATGCAGCCGGATCAATTTTACAATAATAAATAAATAATAATAATAAATAATAATATCAAATATTGTTATAAATTTTTTTCTTATTACGATAAATATTCTAAGATTGCTTTGCTGCTACTTTTCCAAAATTCTCCTCACACGTGGTAAATAAATAAATAAAGTATATATAATAAGTATTCATTGTATTCATTGTGCAATTTAAAAATATTTAATTTATTCGTTCTATTAGTTCTGCTCGTTCTATTCGTTTTATTCATTCTATTCGTTTCATTTGTTTCATTTGTTTCATTCGTTTTATTTATTTTATTCGATAGAAACTTGTTGTCATGGAATAATCGTTTATTTATGTGATAATCAGTTTATATTTATTATAAATCCTCAATGTGAAGTTTTAAATCTTTCTAAAAAAGGGAATTATACTTTATACTACAGTTATGAAAATATATCAAATGAAGGCTTGTAACTTCTCCTTCAACTTAACCTTAATAAAATTAAATTTTTATTCTTGTTTAAAGTTTTATTTTGAATATTAAGATTATAAAACAAAAAAAATAGCAACATTGTTTTAGAAGTATATGTTATGAAACACTTTTTTAATTGGAGGTTATTACATATTTTGATCGGTGGCGAAAAATCCGCATATATAATCTTGTAATAAAGTTTATAAAATACTTACGATTTATAACATATCAGCCGATTTGGTTTTTTGGGCCTTTTTTCAAACCTTATGTCTTATTGTGACTCGATGTTAAACACAAGTATTTTTAATGTGTAAACTGGTCGGTAGAATGATAATTACCCTAAAAAATTATTTACTCCGCTAAAAAAACTAATTTACTATCCATCAACCCGTCAAACCAATGGCCCACCTCAAAACCAATGGGTTTTTACTAGTATAAAGTATTCATAATGTTATGATCATACCGTACTGAATTTTGGGGATCAAACAAAATCAGCGCATATGAATAAAAAATAAATTTATTTAATTAGATAAAGTTTATTTGGTGTTGTAAAAGTTAATTTATAATATAATGCTTACCAGCTGGTTATTATAAAGAAATAAAAAATAAATTTATGATTTTTAATTAAGTTTATTTTGTATTGTGCACAATGAAACAAAAACAAATCCTCAAAAAATTTTGTGCAACATGCACAAAAATTGATCAGCCAATTTTATACACTGTTGTAAAAGTTAATTTATAATATAAAACAAAAAAAAATTTCAATTTTACTTTCGTCAAATCGTCAAAATGGCTCTTTGTGAGAAACTAATTTTAGTCAATGATTAAAGTCAAAAGTTTCGTCATACATCACTACTATACATGCAGCCCAAATTGGTTTGGTGATTTCAATGGTCAAGATTATTTCAATTTTGATGGTAGAAAGTAGAAATTAATTACGACACTCACTATTAAAGACATAAGTGTAACACCCATTTACGACAGACGTCAAAATACTTTGGGCTGCATGTATGATCACTACCCGTAACTAACACAACAACAATATAAATTAAAAAAGAAAAAAAAATAATAATAAAAAAAGTATAATTAGGGTATTTAATCAATTACAAATATAATTATTCATACATGCACAATATATGATTGTTGACATTAAGTATTATTTCATTTATTATTATTTCATTTTTTTCTTTCAAAGTGGCCTCCCTATAATAAAAACATAGTACTACTTGATTTTATTATTTATGTTTGTGATTATACTTATTATATCTAACGCTTCAATAGTATATTTATTCTTGGGTTTTGATAATAATAAAAAGATAATGACAGATATAGACAGAAAATTTATTGTTTAATTAAAATCCTTGGAATATGACATTACCCAATATAAAAAGTTAGGAAAATAAAAGCTATAATATATTTTTTATATTGAAATTTTTTTTCCGATACTTGGATAAACTATTTTCTTTGAAACCAACAACTTCTGTGATCAGCATAGTGGAGCGTTCGAATCGTGTAACAAAAATAGCCTATCGGTTATACCACTTACTTTTTATAGTATAGATTTTTTTAAAAAGAAATTTGTAAACTAAATACGGTAACAGATTTATTTTTATAATAATAATAATAATAAACAAATAATTTTAAATCAATATTATGGATTTTTTGAAGGTTTATGTTATCTATCACTTAAAATACTTTTGTAATGTGAAAAGCTTTGTTCTACATCCATCACAGATACCAGAAGCTATATATACTCCTAGAAAGTGGTAGTAAGATTTGTTGTTTATCAGTTCCAATATTTATTAAATCTAAATTTTCCTTCGAAATTTCACTATTTCCACAATAAATACTACCTTCGTTGATCAATTCATCTTCTGGATTTATAAATTCTTTGATATATGAATATTTTTTGAAATGAATAAACTCTAATAAATTTTGATTAAAGCATTGAGATTGAGTTTATTTAAAAGAGGGTAAACGCTGAATGTCTATTAATATATTTACTATAATCAAGTCGAGAAAATGTCAGTATTAAAGGTTCTTCGATTTTTGAATTTCATTTTACTCTGATATGACCAATCATGCACTTGCATATTATGCAAATACTCGAATTTGTTTTTTCCATTTGTCCCATTAATTTATTTTTTCATTTGATTATTCTTTAAATTTTCCACATATGTATATAGCGTATTCATATGCTCACAACTTTAATTTATATTATATAATTAATTTGATTTTTTTCACGTCTTTTTTCTAGTAACGTACCAATAATCTCTTTATAAACGTCGCATCTATGACATTGTTATTTGATTGAACACTTTTGATCTTTACGTAATTAATTTGGATCTTAATTTTTAACCATGTTATTGATCTGTTAAAAGTTTATTTGTTTCTTTCATAATTATATAAACTTCTTGAATCCTCTTTTTTTTTTTTTTGATTTTAATTTTTTTAAAATCAGATCATTTAAAAATCTTTTATTATAAAAAAATTTAATACAAAAAACAACTATAAAATAATGATGGTAGGTCGTATTCCGAAACTTTGTGTATAATGAAAACACAGATTTAATAAAAAGAAAGTTATTAATGAATCATTAATTCTTTGCTCACATATAAACAGGAAAGTTATTATTGTTTTCTTTCGATAATAAATAAAAATAAATCTCTTTTCACCACTGCAAAGTTATCTAATTGCAAAATCATTACTATTTACATACCTGATCTTAAAAATGCACAGACACTTCTGGAAAATAAAAATAACAGTAACAATAATAACCTAAATTCAGATTCAGATTTACCAGGTCCTCAGCTGATTTTTTATCTTACCTTATTAAACGAACTCGCACAAATTCCTAATTTTGATATTAATAATGCAGAATTGGCAAAAATTTTTACTAATTCTTGGAGAAATGCCAGCACTGAATTCACGGACGAATTTATTATTCTGGCAGCTAAACTTGGACTCGATTAAATATCCAACTCGAATGTTGGAAATTGGTTAATCGTCGTCATTAAAAATCGAAAATTCAAACACAAACAAAAAAATTTTTTAATCGTTAAACACCAATGAAATAATTGTTTCCTCGAAAAATAAATTTATTTTAAATTTAATTAAGATTTTTAATTATGAACTACTTTTGGTTTTTTTATTAATTTGACATTGTTATTATTTAATATTTTCTAAATCTTTTTCATTTTATTGTAAATGTGAAAAAGATTTTCTTTTTATCGATTTCCATGTGTTATTACAGTACATTTTAAGCTTTTAAACATATCTGAAACATTGTTTTTCAGACTGTTACAATTATATTTTACTATTTGTAGCATAAATTGAATTTATTTTGTACTATATACATTCAATTTTAAAGGAGTTATATATTATGAATTTTAAAAAAGTTCAATAAGGAAAGGTGCATTTATTTATTTTCTATAATGGTGAAAACTTGGACCAATTAAAATTGCCTGTAACGGCAAAGTTTATAATGTACGTAACACAAAGATCTTATACTAAAGTGTAATGTTATCCCTTAAAGGACGGAAAAATTACTATTTGACTCCATTTTTTTTTTTTGATTTTTAAATAGAAAAAGGCATTTTTATACATATCATCATCCATTTATAATTAATTATTTTTTCTGGAAAATAAATAATGCACAAAAACATTTGTTTTTTTAAAATTCACAATTAGAAAAAGTTGTTATCCTGTGATATCTGGTCTAAAACCGCAAAGTATGCGAAGATACTTGTTCTAATAAACAAGGTTAATTGGGGAGGAAAAATAATTTAGAATACAGATATTTACTTTGATTTGTACTAATAAATTTGGACAAAATCCTTTAAATATTACAAAATTAATTATTATTACTGTGATATTCTAGAAAACAATTTCTTTTTGAGCTTAAGCATAAAGCAACATCACATCATAGAGTACAAAATGTGAACGATTATCATTAGTTCTAGCATTTATTCCTTCTTCCTGCCTTTGATATTTACAATACTCACATACAATCCTATTTTCTCTACGTTCAGGAAAATGATTTCCTGGTGTTGGTCTTTATGATTCACTATGATAGTATTTTTTAAATCATACCATTGAAATATTGGATCAGGCGATATTGAAAAAAATCATACAAATACCAAATAACGTAATTAGTGGAGTTTGCACTACATAAATAAAAATACCAAAAAATTACACACCACACTCGGAGTTATACTGAAAAAATTTTATTTATGTAATTGTAACACAGAAACATCGCATCGATCAAAATAGAATTTCTATTATGTAAACAAAGGTTGAATTATCACGATGCATCTGTCATGAAATAATAATTCTTCAAAAAAATAATTGTAATATTGGGTCTCGAATATAGTGTTGCCAAATTACCACATAATCTACCAACATTGCTCGAATATACCAATGGCAGTATCTATATCTTAGTCGGAAGAAGCTAAATCACGATATATGGCACAAACCTTCCATTGAAATGCAATGTTATTTTTTTTAGCAAACAAGTCACTTGGCTCCAAAAAAAATCAAAGGAAAACCAAAGGAGAAATATTATAAATTGCAAAAAGTTAAGACATGATAAAAAATTTGTACAAACCAATTGAACTTTACTAAAAATACCAACTAAACTTATATCTAATTTCTAAAAAAAAAAAGAATTCTAGGAAAAACTTTGTTTAAAAATTCTTTGATAAATATACATGAAATGTTAATTGCCTAATTACCGTAAATACGTAATAAGCAATTATTGTAATTAATTACCACTTTCCCTCTTTAAAAACGTAATTACGAATTAATTATTGGAAATATCATAATACAAGTCACTCCCTTTACAATGATAATCTCTGTGCAAGCAAAAAAAGACAGCATAACAAGATTGTCATTATAACGGGAGTTCATATAGAAGTCATGTGAGAATCACTGTCATGTCGTCATAACGGAATAAATTCTGAGTAAATGACATTTAGACGCTGAATATCCTTATTCATCAATGCATTGTTAAAAGGAGTAGCTAGAATTTCAGGAGCTGCTTACAATAATATGGTTTGAAAGTGATGAATTTCAGATGTTGTTGTTGTAATGATGGTGGCCGAAACTAACCCATAGTTTAGGCATTTAGGCAATTTTGGTTTAGGCCTAATTTTGCCCTTGGAAACTTTCTGGTGAAATTGGCGAAACTCAAAAATTGCCTAAACTATGGGAGAAACTCCTAAACTGTGGGCGAAACTCCTAAACTGGCAAAACTTATTAATATACAATATTAGTGTTTAAATTTCTAACCATGTATGTTATGACTTGGACTGTTAAATAAAATTTTACTTGTCAATATCCAACTATAACTTTGTCTGTTTAGTTTTGCTTTTTAATGGCGGTGGTGGTTGCTCATTTGAAGACAAACTAGCCATGTCTCTTGTCGGAAAGAAAAAAATAGGAAATGTATTAAATTAAATTAATTCTTTTATTATTATTACATTATTTTTCAGTTGTCTCATTGATAATTTGTTCAAGTTCAATAAAAAATTTAAAATTGTTTTGAAATATTTTTTATGATAATAGATTAATATGTGTTAAAGTTTGTTATTTATAAATTTTTTAATCATAGCTTCGACAGTTTAGGATTTCGCCCACAGTTTAGGGAATTTTTGAGTTTCGTTACTAGTTTAGGTGCCTAAACTCCTAATGTCTGTGGGCGAAACTATTTCGGATTTTCTAAAATAATTTCGGCCACCATCATTATGTTGTTGTATCAGAACGTCTCTTTCCATGATAATCGTCAAAATTAAATTGTTCATCTGCCATTGATATGTGGTTAATAGAATTCAGATACATATAATAAATTCATGCTTACATGTTCTTAAACAAATTCTCTGACTGTCTCAGAGCGAACCAATGCATTCTTTTTTGTGCTTCATGACAGTTTCACACCTAATACTGATTTCCAAAATGCTCATGGTGGAAAACCTCCCAGGATTGATTTTTTTTTTTTCAGATTTCCCTCGTTCAAACAATTATCATTGGTGAGGATGATAATAAACCAGAAGGTACAGAGTATTATGATCCACTTGTTCTCGAGTTCAGCTACGTCGCTACACGGAGGAGAAAGAAAAAACTATTTCAAAGTTAAACAAAATCCCTATAACCAAATAACAAAAATCAAAAAAACAGAAACGGATCTATTCGTAACGTATCAAAATATAAATAATAACAGTAATTACAAATTTGTTGAATAATGTCAAAACCTCAAACTGAAAAAACAAAACTCCACCTTACTTCGAAGGATATGGAGTGGAATGTTGTGGCTGAAAAGGAAGTCAATGACAACAATAATAATTGCAACAAAGAAGCGATGACAAACTTGGAGCAGTGAAGAAGAACTTTGATAACAAAAGTCCAAAAAAAGGAAGAGAAAAAACTGAAAATTTTCTTCTTCTTTGGCTTTGTCATTGCTATTTCGGAATTGATGGTAAGAGAACATCGAAAAAACAGTTTTTTCAAAAAAGTTTTTGCCTTGACCGTTCACAAGACACAAGGGTTAACCTATAGCACGTAACGTTTAATGCCGATGAGAACATGTTTGCTGAGGGGCAAGTATATGTTGCGATAATCATTAAAAAATTGCACATCCTTGGTTTTGAACACTCTCAATTAAAGGTCTCTAGAGTAGCACAAGAAGAATATGAGGAATTAACGCTGAAGGGTTAGCATCTTGATTTATGACACATGAAATAAAACAATATATATCCAACTTAAAATCTTGTTATTGTTATATTATTACACAAATTGTATCTAAAAATAGACGTAATAAATGATTTTTAATAGTGTTGTTGTTGTGCGTGAAAATGAAGTGAATTTGCAATTCAAATTAGCCAATCAGAATTTCATATCCAAAATTTTAATTACAAATTTCGATTTCAATTTCACATACAGCAGTGTCACCAATTATTGTTGGGAGAGCGTGTTGATTGATGATGATAATATAAATTTATGATTATCTGGATCAGAATGAATCGACTATTACTAACGAATTAATTTTATTAGCGAATAATTTTGGTTTAGTGAGTTAAGAAAAGCGTTTTATTTGGTCGAAACTAATTTATTAACTTATTTCTAGGTTAATTTTTATTATAAACTTTTACAAGTTATTTACAAAGTTTTCACACTGTTCCTTAGTCGAAACTAATTAACTTATTACCAAATTATTTTAATTGCGACGTAACATTCTAACCGCGGCGACGCTAATTTCTAAATAAAGTTAACTAATTTCGATGTTATGCGAATAAAAATAAAAAAGGTAATACAAATAAAATGGTAAAAATGTATAAAAAATAAAATAAGAAATGAAAATATAAGGAATAAATAAATGTAGATATAAAAACAAGGTAAAAACAAAAAGTAAAAATAGAAATAAAAGATTTGATTCGGAATTAGTGTATTTCGACCAACAAATCAGCGTTGAATCCTAATTATGGCAACAATAGAAAGAAATCCAATTAATACAAAGTCATCAGGTATCCTTCATTATTTGCATAATTTATGGGATCCGTTTGTAGAAAGTTTATTGTTTTAAAGCAATTATCCAAGTGAAACTATTTATGGCAATTATTTATTAACATTTTAATTCATGCAAAACAATGAATAAACATTTTGTTCTTTTCCCAAAACGCAAAAGATTGAATTTGTGCATAAAGAGATTATTGAATTTTATTATTATGTTTATACCAAGAAATATAATCAACCTCTCAAAAATTACATCACACCATTTAATTTGCTCCATAACAAACAAATAAACAAATCATTAATTAAAGTGCTTGGCAAACCAAAAATACACAACAAGCAAAATATTATTGTTTATTATTATAATTATGACAAAATTAGCAACGTCGTGTTTCTAAATATAGTGCAAGATTATATGTATATATAGGCCTCAAATTCACTCCAAAAAAAAGTTTCTCCATCAAATAATTAATTATTAGTACAAAAAATAATAATCATAATCATAATAATAATAATAATAATAATTAATTGTTAGTAAAACTAAATATTAAATTATAAAAATACAAAAATGATTAATCCATCCAAATTATCTATTGCTTTCTTGGTCCTCGCAAGTGTTGCAATATTCACTCATGCAGCTCCTGCTGCAGTTGGGAATGAAATTACATTAGACGAAAACACCCTTTGCACCTACCTTCCTCCTGCACCAGGAGGTGATGTTGCTGGTCACGAAAACGATGCTCAACCATTCTGTAATACAACTACCCCTCCAGGAGTAAAAGGAGCAGTCAATCCTATTCCTGAAGGATTTATTGTAACATCACATTTCTTAAGCGGAGAGGGATTCGTTCAATATACGGGTACAATCAATCCAGATGCATACAAATTGAGTCCAACTGATGAAGGTGGTCAATATGACAGTGTAGGAGCTCCACCAGGTGCACAATGTGTGGGAAATAATTTTGTAAAATTTGTGAACTTAATCGAACCAAAAGATAAACGTTTCTGTGTCCGTTGTTGTTCTGACAAGAGCAAATGTGATACTGGAAAGAGCACCTTTGGTTGTGAAACTGTCATCCCTGGTGATTACAGTTAAATTAAATAGATATTTTTTATTATTTCTTTAATTATTTAAATTTTATTTATTTTATAATAATAATAATATAATATTACTTGTATTGGTTCGGGTTAAATAAATAATACTATGCTTTTTTAAGAAATAAAAGTAAATTTTTTTCAATTACAAATAAAAATACAAAATGTGACTTTTGTACAACGCAGGTCCCACAACTTTTGCACCACATACTTTTTTTGTCTAATGATGTAATTTAACATACGGTTTGAAGCGACTTTACATCATACACAATCTCCATTAAAGGCTCTTTTTTTTAAAAAATAGAATTAAGCTTACGCATCTCGCTTCACAAACATCAGCCAAGGTTCCGTCGAAAAATCACCAATTTTAATGGAACATTGATTAATGTAGTTGCTTGCTGTTGTAGTGATAACAATAATTATTTAATTTATATTCTAGCGTTTGTTTAAAAAAACTTTATTCTTTCCTCCGCAACCATCGAAACTTGAAGTTTGTTGTTAAAAAAAAAAGCATTTGTCTACGCCCTGATGGGTGCCCTACATCAAAAAATGCAATAAAAACTGTTTGGTCATGTGATATTTTCTAGACATTCCATAAATAGTATACCATTTGTGGGGTAGCAATAGTTTATTTTATTAAAACGCATAATAATAATAATAAATGATCATAGGAGAAAATTCATTTTTAGATAGTAAATTCGGTAAACTTGTGCAAACTTTGATCATTTTGTGTCATGTTGTAATTTTGCAAGAAAAAGTCTTGGCCAGCGCAGATTTCTATCCAATTTAGAAACTATTATTAACGTATGACACTATTTGTGTTACACTGAAGGATCTATAAATAGTTGCATCTCTTCTCTTTAATAATAATCAAAAAGGAATGGATTGGTGCTCTGATATCTTCCCACTTTTTTTTTAAAAAAAAAAAAAATATATATAATTCTCTAAAGGAAAATTTTTTTAAAAACCCCGTTATATAATATGACATTGTCAAAAATTATTGTTACACATATTAATTCAATAATTAATTTTGACTTGATTTTCAATATATTGCCAAGATCTACTTTCACATGGGCTGATGAATACTAACTACCTAAACTAGTGTAGTATCTATCGAACAAACAAAATGAGTCAATTGAGAAATGAATGACCTGTGAAATGACAAGGTCAGATGATAATTTACTATTAATTTCATATGCCAAGTAATTGTCAAAGAAGAATGCAAGTATCGTTGAAGAAACAAGTATTGTTAAAAAATAATAATGATAGGTGGTTATTGTCTGCAACTCGACGTCCTAGTTATTATTAACAAAAATAGTGGTGATTATTGATCTGTAACTCGACATTCCGATTAATTAATTATTTATAAACTGTTTATTTATTTATTTAGTTTACTTGGCACGAATAATGAAGATCCCAATGATTTACTTTCAGAAGTAGGTCTTGTCGACTTGCCATTTATGCAAAGAGCGTGATATTACGGTGGGAAAATTTTTTCTGATGGAAGAAAAGTTAATTCAATGCGTTGTGGTGGTATTGCACCTTGAAGTGGTTCCAAGTGAATTTTAGAGTAAAGGACATCGAAAGCACTTGAATCATTGAAGTCTGTGGTGGATATCATTTAATGTCTCTCAAATAACTTTACCAATCATGAAAAGATCCAAGCGGCATCCATTGATCTTAATATTGTATGACAAAAGACTAAACTGGTTGTTAAAATCAAAACAAATAAAACTTGCTCACTCAAAGAGAATATCATTACTTTTAAGAAGTAGAAAAAATTTTAAACAATAAATAATGAATGAATGCTATGATTTACATTATCATTCATAACTAGAATTAAAGCTAGAATAACAACAAATTGCAATCACCCCATTACATACCCTTTTTGTTCTACTTTGAAATTTCCTTGCCTTCCTCCTTTGGTTGATTTTTGTTTAATTGTGAAAAAAAGAAATTACTACGTATAATTGACGCTATAATACCTTGGTCTTAATCTCTAATTCCTTGTAAGTGTTGTCTATTTCTTCTTTTCATTTGGGAAAATCACTTTCCAAAATAAGTTGTTGAATTCGCATGAGAACGAAATAGTAATTGTGAATCCCTCTAACTTGTCCTTGGGGCTTTACATGTGGAAGCTAAAGCTTCGAACGAACTGGTTTGTAAGCCAGATAACTTATTCAATTTACGAGCTGGCTTGTGAGCTTACTAAGTTATTTGGCTTGCGAGCTGACTTTATGTGGAAACTCCATAGTTTATGGGAGCCATCACATATAAAAATCATATAGTAACGTGTTTTAAAAACATTTAGCCATTGTCTTACATAGACTTTTCGACCAGAATTCCAAATTGTTTCATAAAGTTTCATTTCGCATGGTCTTAATATTATCATTACTTGGGTGGTGCAATTATACAATTGGCTTATTATAGAGAGAATCTGCTATAAATTGTATTAATTCACATGTGGTAAATTCTCGAATCGAATTTTAAAGTGATTCAATTCAAAAAAACTTATTTGATTTGATTCGATTGATTCTAGTCAAAGTGTATTCCTAAATTTCTTTTAATAGAATTTATATTCGAATTAGGTTTTATTCGAATGATTTGTTTTATTTGTTATGAATTTGAGTATTCGAAATACATTGAATGTTTATTCGAACGAATAAAATGAATAAAACGAAACAAACTCTTCGATTACTTCTTCAACAGACACAGTGTAATATGTTCAAAAAAGAACGAGAAGTCAAGTGTGCAACCATTTCGCAATTGTAGATGGGAAAGCCAAATGCAACTTTGACTTTCGAAACTATTTATTTCCAAAGGCAATTCTTTTAAAATTCAAATTATTTCATATGGTATATATTTGAATTGGATTTGAACCAGGCAAATTAAATTATTTATAGGTTCGAATTTCATTGATTTGTTCGAAGCCTTAATTAAATGATGACGTTTCCATTTCAATGGGAGTTCCTATATTATTGTATAAAGAGGCGAAAGAGAAAAACATTAGATTTAGAAATCAAGATGTTTTGTGTCTTTCTTTGGAAAATGAACCATCTAATAATGAAATTGAAAATTACCAAATTGTTATCGAAAATTTAATAATAAATTGTCATTTTGCCTCTCCATTAAGGAGCAAAAGATATATTACAATTGATGATTAAGGAATAAATAATCAATGATAACTGACGAAGAAATCATCACTTCTTTCAAGCAAATCGGAGAGGAAGTTGTAATCCGACTGCAACTAAAGTTTCAATAAAAGATGCTGTAAATGCCTATGAGACTGCTTACAATTTTCTTCAACAAGGCGAGACTGTATTGGATCTAATCTTTTAGATCATTAAAAGAAAAAAGAAAATTCAAAAACAAAGTAGCATTACAACGTATTTCAATAAATAATTATAATATTTTATTATATATATATTTTTTTTTGAATTATACAGTATGTACCATTTTTTTTCTGACGATGCTGTTTCAGCGATTTTTTTTTTAAATAAGATCCCATGGGTCTGTTGAAACGAGGGTAGATTGTATTTTGCAAATTTTTATGGCAGAATTTAATAATAAATCAAACACACCTTTAAGCTACGATAACCTTTATAGTGAGCTTTTTGTCCCATCTCATTACTAATTATTTTATTATTTGGCAAGAAAAAAAACTCTATAGCCTAAAAGTTTGATTTAATATAATTCCCCTTAGATTCATGTTTGTATTTCTTTAGTTGAAAGCTCTGGTACAAATTTTATTTATAGTTAATAGCTTTATATCTTTTATTATTAATCATGCCCCAATCAAACAATTTAAAATAAAACACAGTATATATTATGGATATAATTAATATAAAAAATGGATTTTGATAATAATAAAAGATAATAACTGAAAGCTTTAAACAAAAAAGAAAAAATTGGATTTAGTTTTGTACAAACAACTCGACTAACCATAAAAAAAAAGATGTGTTTTTTATTGATAATTCTTTTCTCACGATAAAATTAATTATCCATTTAACGTAGTGCTGATCTGTTTATTTTAACATATACAATTCATATTTTTTTTTAAAACAAAGAAAATATACTCATTACTATATATATATATGTGGTGGTACAAATATACTAGAAATAGTCAATTCTAGCTGACATGACAATAAGGAGAATTTCTTTTTAAATAAATCAGTGGTAATGAGGAATTTTTTTGATCCGATATTCTCCGATAAAATTTTCCCAAACCGGGCGAAATTTTTTAACTCTGACGTTGAATTAATTAAACATGTTTTTTATAAAAATTTTCAAGATTCAATAAATTAAGATGTCTTTAAAATATATTCGATTTATGAAACTTATTCAAATATTTTTTTATTTCAAAAATTAATATTATAAATTTTTCGGATGGTGATATTAATATGTCACTAACATGTTTCGCCGATCGATTGTAATTGTTCAATTCAATGAAAAACCATGCGCTCAAAACTTTAATTTATTATTACGTAATTATATACAATACAATCATTTTTTTGAAATGAGTGGAATGAACATCATTAGTTACGATTTAGTTTATAAAACTTATATATATCAAATATGAAAAAATAAATCCTTCAAAAAAAATTTTAATGACACAAGTTTGGTCAATGATCTCGGAAGTGGTTTTTAATTTTTCATATACTTGTGAAAATTATTTTAAAAAGGTATTCCTGATTTTTTTATTATTAAACAAATGGAGATGGGATATAATTTATAATCTTTTATTTATTTTTCCTATTTCTCCTATTTCTAATAATATTGTGTTACGATTATTTTGATTTGTAGAATTATTGAACTAATAAAAATGGAGAGAAATTAAACCTAAAGGCCTGATTCCCTCCTTTATTTAATGTTAAAAGTTTTACCCAATATTAAAAAAACCATATACACAAAAAGAAAATAACAATTTACTTTTGAAATTTAAATTTGATGCTAGTTATACTGTATATGTAATTAATGTCATATTGAAGTTATAAATAAACGCAATTCATTTTCACTTTAACACATCTTTCCTTCTAAAAAAAAAATTAATACCAAAACAATCAAAATAATTGTTGGTTGTCTGATTTTTTTGTTTTTTTCCGTTTTAAGGTTGATATTGATGTGGTGGAATGAACGGCAAATGTAAAATATTTTCCGCATTAAATTTCGTAATAACTTACACAGCCTACACTGTGCGAGGAAAAATAACGGTGTGATGAAGTTTTTATTTATACGGTCTACTTTAATTTACGCAAGAAAAATTTTATAAATATACGAATTAGTTTACCAATTATTAATCGTTTATAAAAATCAAGTCTTCATAATTATATAAACACTCTCAAATTTTCTTTTTTTAAAAAAAAATTCAAATATGAAAAAATAATTCCTTCTAAAAAAATTCTAAAAAATCAATCCTTTAAACAAATTTTAAAAATCTATCAAATAATCAATACACTTTGATTAAGTTGAATGGAAATTAAAATAATACGAAAATTAGCTACAAAATCATGACGGTGAGCAGAAAAGACTCTGAAAACATTGTTTTAATAAAAAATCAAAGAAAAGTCGCTAATTTTTCGCTCATATAATTACAATTGCTTTTTTTCGATAATAAATAAAAATCAGACTCTTTCCACAACTGCAAAATTATCTAGTGGCAAAATCATTACTATTTACGTACCTGATCTTAAAAATGCACAATTACTTCTTGAAAATAACACAAATTCAGGGCTACCAGGTCCTCAATTACTTTTCTATCTTGCCTTGTTAAATGAGTTCACACAACAAATTCCTGATTTTAAGATTAGTAATGCAGAATTGGCAAAAGTTTTTACTAATTCTTGGAGGAATTCCAGCATTGAATACACAAACGAATTTATTATCCTAGCAGATAAACTTGGACTTAGCTAAATATCCAACTCGAAAGTTGGAAATTAGTTAAGCAATCCATTTATAATTTTTTTGATTAGATATCACAACCAACAAATGACCAATAATATCTGAAACACACAATCAAAAAAACAACATTTCGAAAAATAAGATTCAGATTTACAGCTCCTAAATTACTTTTTTATCATTAGTAATGTGGAATTTTTACCAATCCTTGGAGGAATTCTAGCACTGAATATACAAATGAATTTATTATTCTGACAGACAACGTGAACTTGATTAAATATCCAACTCAAAGTTGGATATTGGTTATGAATTAATTTTGCAAATTATATTTACAATTTTTTTGGGAATCGTTATTATTAAAATCAGTTACAATGTAAATTTATTTCGGAAAATAAATTTTTTATCAAGACTATTATTTTAAATTGATAATATCGTAACATATTTTTTTATTAATTCAACATTTTTTGTTAATTATTTATATAATATTTTAATAAGTTTTCATTTATAGACTTATAGATTAGATTTACCTTATTTATAATATAATAAAACAAAAGATTGGCATCCTTCAAAAAAATAATGTCTCGAATATATTGTTGGCAAATGATCACGTAATTTCCTAACCAGTGTTGGCAACTGGACTAAGTCCTGTTTTTTTTATTTATTAGACCAACTGGGCTGGTCCAATCCATTACAATCGAAAATACTTGTGATATTAAAATTATTTATTTTTTATATCAATGAAATTTTCATGAAAATTAAAATAAATTACTATAATATGGTAGTTGTAGATCTACAATGAATAAATTCCACAGTTCCCATTTTGAATTATTATCCCTTTGTGGGTGTATATTATTGGAAGCATCAGTAATTAAATTTTTATTGATTCTATCATTTGTAATTGCTTCATTTTCATTAAAAGCCATATTTTCAGCTTCTAACATTTTGTTCCATAAAGACAATATTGATTCAAAATTACAACCTTACTATTATTAGATTTTCATCTTAATCTCAAAGTCTTCAAAATCACATTCATTGTGATTCAAATTTTCTTCATCAGTTTCAGTTGGATTAACTTCATTTTGGTCTAAATTTTGAGCATTATTAGAATGATTAATAATCTCAAGTTTTTATTTCTGTATACTTGGCTCAAATTTGAGCCATTGTAATATAGCCTTATTATATTATAATAAAAAAATTATTGATTAAAATTTTACTTTTTAAAAATGTTACTATAATATTAAGAAAGACATGAAATATATTTCTATGCGGAGAATACAAGAATCCAAAGCTTTTCTATTGATGCTGAATTAATACATGTGCTAAAAATTCTTTAGCAACATAATCTAACTCAGTTGTTTTAATTGAACACCAATTCCAAGGTTCCAAATTTTGTAGAAAAATTTACACAAGAAGAAAGAGATTGAAAGGAGATTGAGAAGTATCAGTTGAAAGATAAATCATCATTATAATATTGCAATACTTCATTATCATCTTGATTAACATCTTTGTTTGAAATTATTGGTGGAAATGCTTTTATAATTAATTTTAAAAAATTGTACAAAAAACATATTGTTCTGTTTTCTTTTTTTGTTTAAATTTTTTGTTTGCCAGGCTTTTGTAGTTTCGTTATCCATTTCATTTAAAACCAATATGTATTTTGTTAATCAATTCTTTTCCGTTTTTAACAAAACAATAATGGATATAATTTAATAATAGTAAAAAGTCAATTGAGACCAAAACAAGTAATTTTAATGATGATAATACAAATTTTTTTTTGAATCAGTGGTGATTGGACCTGTGACTAGACTGTTCCAGTCCAATTACCAACACTGCGAGTTAACATAGTAAATTTGTTAAACTTGTACTGATTTACAAATAGTATTAGTATCGTCACCAATTATTATTTGTGAGTGTATTAATTAATGATAACAATAATTATTATGTGAATCGGTTATTACTAACTACTAGTTTCATTGATGGATAATTTTGTTTAGTTATTTATAAAGAAATTTTCGATAATTTGTTGTTGATTTGTCCCTAAACTAATAATAGTTGTTAAACCTTATTACAAATTTAAATCACATCGAATTTGAACTGCTTATATATCATTAATTCAATTATAGGTGCTCTTGTCACACACTTGTGTCTCCAATACTATTCTGTGCTTTAAGCGTGCTTGTATAATCGCGCTTTTGTGATAAATAAAGTTAATTCGCAATTCACCAAAAACGGAAAGAAATTAAATAATGCAGATCGATGCAAAATTACAACATTTATGCAATTTTTTACCAGTAAAGTGTGAACTTAAAACCGGCTCAGGATTATAGGTAAAAAAAAAAAAAATGCAATATTCGAAACATTCAACTAAAAAATTCACTTGGAGAAATGTAATTAAGGATTACTAGAATACCTACTAATCCAATTTTCAATGGTTTCCAATATCATTTACTTCCAACTCACCTGTTTTACACATTATTTTGGAGATTTTTGTATCGTTCACATTTATTTATGTCACCACTATCAGAACAACCGTCGAGTGCTTGGAAACACTTGACACGTTTTTTACTTTGTCATAATATCATTGAAGTTAACTCTCTAAAGACATTGTTGTTTCTACAAAGTGTAGTTCTGCTGATTGTTCCCTCGGTGGAAGTTATGTGTTTAATAATTGGAACAAAAATAGGACACATATTTTTTTAATTATTATTTTTAATTATTAATTATTATTCGGTTTTTATTGATTTACGATTTATCACCACTTTACCACTGTTTTTTATATTTCAAAAAGGGCATGTTTGTTTACAATTTTAAAATAAATGAATCACTTTTTCGAATTATTACTATTACATTTTCAAAAACATGCATGTCGTTTTTAATTAATTGATTAATTTAACATGTTTATATTTACCAATATTTTCTAAAATGATAATAAAATAAAAAATTTATTAAATGCAATAACAATATATATAACAACAACAATGTCATCAGTTCATTACCATTTTTTTCTTTATCCTTTTTTTATGTAAGAGATAATTTTTTATCTGACTTTTTTTTCTTGCATGATAATCAACTTTTATAAACCTTTTCAATATTTTTAGAATATTCACTCTCATATATCGAAGAAATATCACAAATCACTTATTGTAACCGTTGGTTGTCAAATGTTTAGATGTTCTAAATTCGGATTTTTTCATCCTTTCTTGTTTGAAATTTTTCTTTTCTCATAATCTTCAACTTTATTTTCATCAACAATTGGTGATGATGATATATTTGAATCTATTAAATATAAATAAATTATATATACACACCCTAGACAAAAGTTTTCGGGCACCTGTTTTTACTGATTGTGCAAAACTACACATAATAACTATTCATAAAATTTTATTAAATTGTAACTTAGGTTTGGTGAAGGAATATATGTGTAAAGTTTGGTATTCTTAAAAGAGAATTGAGCATCAAAAAAATGTTATTTAAATATACCATAATTGCAACATTTTCTTAATTAATTGTGACAGTGTTTCAATTAATTATAATGCTTGCTTCATTAATTGTGACCAGAACTGGAAATAGGGTCTGAAAAAAACGGAAATTTCTCCTGAATGCTAAAAATTTTCTGGAAGAAAATTTTTTGGTGCTAAAATTTTTTTACTTTGCTCTTCTGTTTTTACTTTGAAAAATTTTACTAAGAGCATCACTAAAATCATAACCAAATAAATCAGTACCTTCTAAAC
>CAJVPN010000580.1:0-24670 GCA_910592215.1 Entrophospora candida
TTTTTTAAAAGATAGGACAGAAAGTGACTTCTATACTTTTAAAATTTATGCAAAACTTAGGAGGTCTTTAGACTGAGTCAACTATATTGATATTTTAAATTAAATGTAAAATATTTAACACATCTTAACAGCATAATAAAAAATGTGCATCGTGTTTTGAAATATATATATTAATATATATATGTAAAGAGTGGTCAAATATTTTATTGAGGAATAAAAAAAATTAAAGATGCGAAATTTTTGGATTATCAATTTTAGTATAATTAATAATTAGTTGGATGCTTTAGATTTTTTTACAGCATCTATTCTCCTAGTCATACTATCAACTAAATTTGCCAATGTCTCTATGTCAATTTGGTACCATCCTTCTTCCAGGGCACCAAAAAGATCATCTTTATTTCTAGGAATATTCTCATGTTTTCTAACTCTCCTTTCAAGCTCTTCTTTATTACTTTTTTCTATAATATTATATATTGTTCTCAATAGTATCCCAAGTCTTTTGCTTATTTCTGTCTTGCTTACATCACATTTCCAAGAACCAATTACCTCTGTGTGCTCAACAACAGATAATTCTTTTAGTCATCTGATTTAAATATATGATTTTTTGTGAAAAACAACGTGAAGGTCTAACAATTTTGATAAATGTTTGTGTTGTTTAATTTCACTTGATTTTTGTGATACAATAAATAGCCAATGATCAGATTTTTTATCAATGCTTGCTAGAAAACTTACCTCAATAATATATACAAATGTGTAATAACAACATTATTTTAATAAATAATTTTCTATTGGCGAAATCTTTTAAAAATAGTAGTAATTTATTGTTTGATAGAGATCAAGTAAATAAAATATTAAATGAACAAGAAAGTTGTTTAAGTGATAAAGTTAAAGAATTGTTATTTTTCAAAGATGAGGATTATAATAAAGATGAAGCTGAAAAAAATGAAACTTTATTGACATTAATTGATGAAGATTTATGTATGAATAACAATGAAAAAGGAGAAAAAGAAGATTATTTAGTTGATAAAGATTTTTTATTATTATCGAAAAAAATCAAAAAATTATCAATCAAGATTAGTGACCATTTTGATTATAAAATTAAAAATTTTAAAAAATTTAATGAATTATTTAATAAAGAACTAGAGTGGTGTGGTTACGGTTATGTAAGTATGGTATGAATAAATGTTAACTACATATTTAATTTAATTTAATGCTCATGTATTAATATTTTAGGTGATTGAACTATGTGTCAAACTATATATAAATAAAGAATACTATACATCATTATTATTAATTATTACAACTTTAGAAAGAATTTTAAGAGATTTAATTCATACAATGTGTGACAACAAAAAAAACTATTTATTGGTAAAGGATTTATTAAATTCTGCAGAATTAGAATCAATAATCAAAGGCTGTAAAGGAGATAATATTTTATTAATATTGAAATGCTTGATTGGACCGCCTAATTCAATGAATCTTAGAAATATTATTTGGCATGGGTTTATCAGCTTATCAGCAGAAGAAAATACATTATCAAAATATTATTCAGTATTAATAATATTTATCATAATTATATTATCTAATAAAATAATAACTAGTAAAAATAATTCAGTATTAATTAATAGAAAATTTATTAATTATAAGAATTATTATTATCATCACAATAATAATAATGATGTGATGATGAATTTTGATATGATGAACTATGATGAACTATATGAATTTATTATGTATGAAAATGGTAGGTTTTATTTAATTATATATAAATAATCGTTAAAAAAATATATTATTATTTAATTAATTAATAACTTTAATAATTAGCAATTCCACCAAATAATACAAACCTAACAATTATCTCAGTATTAAAATATTTGCTATACAATAATTATTTTATAATTCCAAAAACTCAACTAATTTGGTTAAAATCATTTGATTATTTAATTGAAAAAGATAAAGAAACAGATGGTGATGACGGCAATAATGATAGTAATAATTTATTATTGTTATTTTTTATTAATACTTTACCATTATTTGAACATTGTTTGAGAAGAATTTTTGTATCTATTAATAGAAATATTAAAAAATATTTTATATCAACTGTTGAAATTGGCGAATATTATTTAACATTAAATATTATATTAAACAAATTTATTGATCATAACTATATCAACATTGAAAATAGTAACGAACTTGATATTAAAAATGAATTTTACAATGAAATTGAAGGTGGAATTATGGTAGATACATATCATCTATTTCCAGTCTAATTTAATTTAATCTAATTTAATCTAATTTTATTTATTTACATGATTTAGGATTTGTTACTTGATTTGTTTATTTATTCAGATGGTCCTAGATTAAGAGATCACATTTCACATGGCGAATCAAATAATTTATTGTCATTATTAAACTTAAATGATGATAATAATAATAATTTATCTAAATCATTTTATAATTACTACCTAAGTTTATTAATAGTATTATTTAACAAATACAACTTATTATCACAATTAGATGATAAATTTAATTTGTTAATTAGAGATTATGATAATTGGATCAATAATTATAAATCTAGATTTCATCTTATTTCATTATATTACAAACAAACAATTAAATTAATAATTCTTGTAAGAAAATGCTGGAAGGTTGCAAATGAAATAATCAATAATAGTAATAACAATTTCCAATTGAGTAATAATAATTACTATTACGAGGAAGAAGGGAAGAGGAAAGAAAATGAAGGGGAAGGTGAAGGAGAAGAAGAAAATATTGATTATAAAAAATCAAATTTATTTAAACAAAAGTTATTATTAAATATTTTTAATAATAATAATAATATGAAATCAGATTATGAATTAATTAAATTTTGCAAAGATCATTTAAAATCATTTCAAAATAAAGATTTTTATTTTAATAAATTAAACTTAACAAAAAATGATTATAGAATAATTAATTTTAGAATGGTAGTAATTAAAAAGTCAATAATAACAATTGAAAAGGTAAAAAAATTTTCTTAAAAACTTTCTAATTAAAATTTTTTTTTATATTAACTATTTATTTTTTTTAATTTAGTTATTTTCAACCTTAGAAATAACAAAGTTGTCAACTACTTTTTCTTCACGTAAACGTAAAAATTTACAAACATTATTTAATTTATTGACAACAATATTTCAAAAATTATTTTTATCTTTAGAAATATTAGAAAGTACTGAGAATCAATCATTGATGTCCTCAACTTTGATATTTATGGAAAAATTATACAGAAATTTTATTAATAACAGTTGGTTAAACATTGATAAAGATTATAGTGATTTCATTACAAAATATAATTCAATTAGAAAAACAAATAATACAAATGATAATCATGATTAAGGTTCTAAAAGTAATTTTCCAGTAGATTTTCTACTTTCTAAATCTTCATGTGCTTTCTTAGCATCAGATAATTTGTATACATTCCAAATGTTTATATGTACTTTTCCACTAATAATAAATTCAAAAACTTCTTTAGTATATTTTTGAAATTCTTCTTTTGTAACAAGATAATTGAATAAAGTTGGTCTCATCAATCTTATATTTTTTTCTGCCAATCTCAATATATCAAATGGAGGAACTTTACCACTGGCATTACCAAATGTTATGAAACTAGCAAGTCTTTTACAACATGCAAGAGAGTCATCAAAAGTATCTTTACCAACTCCATCATAAACTACATCTACTCCAACTCCATTGGTCAATTTATTAACTTCTTCAACAACATTTTGAATCTTGTAGTTAATCACATGATCCACTCCCAATGATTTTACAACCTGTCCTTTTTCCTCTGTTGAAACTGTTCCAATGACTGTTGCTCCTGAACCTTTACAAAATTGTACAATCAATGATCCTGTACCACCTGCTGCTGCATGTACAAGAACCCAATCACCCTTTTTGACTTGATAGGATTCACACACTAAAGTCCATGCTGTTAGTCCCTATAAAAAAATGATGCTATTATTATTATTATTTAAAAAATTTAAACAACAATCAAATAGACATTTTTTTTGTCACTAAATTTACCTGAATAATACTTGCACATCCAACTTTGAAATCAATCTCATCAGGCATTTTCATAGTAAATTTATCATTGACAATTGAATATTCTGAATAACTTGATGATCCAACATAAACAACTCTATCCCCAGGTTTAATATCTTTAACACTATTTCCAACCGATTCAACAACTCCAGAACCTTCTCTACCAAGTATAGCTGGTAATGTGGTCTTATAAAGACCAGTTCTAATAATAATTAATAATAATTAATAAAATTCATTAATACTCATAATATATTTAATATATACCTATGGTAAGTATCAATATAGTTTACTCCTATATATTTATTCTTAACTAAGATATCTTCAGGATTTTTCAATTGTGGAATTGGCAAATCAACATGTTCTAAAACTTCTAAACCTCCAGTTTGTTTAATTTGAATAGCTTTCATATTCCTAACTGGCAGAATTTGATTAAAATTGTTAAAAGGTTTTCTTTGGATTTTAATTATTAAATTCTTTATCATCAATGCGGGGGGTGCTAAACCAAATTTTGCGAATCATTATTTATTGAATGTCGATCTTATTGTAAATATAAACTTTGGTATTTATGGGGGTCAAAATGTTTCTTTTAATAAAGAAATTGTTTAAACGTGCTCCAATGACCGAGTTAAATTATAGAAATAAACTAATTCTTGCTCCAATGGTAATCTTTACTACTTTTTATATATAATAACAAAAGAAAATTCTTTTAAATCATTAAAATGTGTTGCAGGTTAGAATTGGTACTCTCCCATTGCGTCTTTTAGCATTAGAATTTGGAGCAGGTAATAAAAAATTTATTCTGCAATTGATTGTTTTCATATATTTCATATAATAATAAACAATTATGATCATAAAACAGATCTAGTGTATTCACCCGAAACAGTAGACAGGCGAATAATATCTTCTGAAAGACATATTAATGGTAATAAAAAAAAATAAACAAAAAAAAAATTTTTCTTTAATAATATAATAATAGTAATAATTATTCATTACAAACTATTATATATATATATATGACTCACATATTTCAGGTTAAACTCTATATATATAAATAGAAGAAACAGGAGTTATTGAATATATAGATAAACAGAATACGATGAATTTTCAAACACTTCCAATTGAGAAATCAAAATTAATATTTCAAATTGGAACTTCAGATCCAGATCTCGCGTTAAAAGCTGCATTAAAAGTGTAAATTGGTTTTTTGTTTTTATTTTTATTTTTGTGATAATTAATTAATCAATTAAAATTTATTAGGAAAGAAGATGTATCAGGAATAGATGTTAATTGTGGATGTCCTAAAAAATTTTCAATACAAGGTGGTATGGGCGCAGCTTTGCTATCAAATCCTGAAAAATTAAAGGCTGTAAGTTTTTTATGATCATATATTTATTTAAAAAAGATTTTTTAAGTAGTAATTGATATTTTTATTTAACATAGATATTGAAAAATTTAGTAGATAACTGTGGTCTTCCGGTTACATGTAAAATTAGGTATAAATAAGTAAATAGTTAATTAATCACATTATTTATAAAGATAGAGGGGTGCAATTCATTAATTGTACTATATTTATCTTTCAGGATTTTAGACACGAAAGAAAAAACAATAGAATTGTGTAAGATGATAGAATCTACAGGTGTTAAAGCAATCGCCGTTCATTGTAGGTGAGTATTTAATAAAAAATTTTACAAGAAGTGTATATATATATTAAATAATTAATTAATGTGTTGAACAGAACTCGTAATGAACGACCAAGACAACCTGGACATTGGGAAATATTTAAAGATATAGTGGAGAACGTTAAATCCATCCCAATAATTGCAAATGGAGATATTTTTCAACAATCAGATATTATCAAATTGAAAGAATTATCAAGTAAGAAACACAATTTTTAATATCTTAATGTATTATCATTATCATTATTATTATTAATGATAATAATTGATTTTATTAGGTGTCAGTTCTATAATGATTGCACGCGCAGCTCAAAGTAACGTGTCAATATTTTGTAAAGATGGATTATTACCATTAAATGAAGTTGCAACTATGTATATTAAAAAGGTTCGGTTACCAAATCAATTAATTATTGATTATATTTTACTTTAAAAAATCATAATATTTATCGTTATTTTTATTATTGTGAAGGCTATGATGATAAGAAATCATTTTCCAAATACAAAATACACGATCTTACAAATGTATGCTGAAAAATCTAAAGAGCCGGTTTATAAATCATTGACTCAATCAAAAACTTACCAAGATTTATGCAAAATTTTCAATTTGAAAGATGAATCAGTTTTATCACAGAATAATAATAATGTTGATGGTATTGAATTTTGCAACAAGAGAAAACTAGATGATAATCCATTAAATTATTTTAATAAATCTTTGAAAATAATTTAAATAAAAATATTTATAATAAATAAGTTGTATTTAAATAAAATAAATCAAAAAAAAAACTTCACGAGATATATATATAGCACAGCAAAACCTGACTCAAATTATATTTAGTGTGAGAATTTCCACTATTTAAT
Source organism: Entrophospora candida (assembly GCA_910592215.1). Taxonomy (NCBI): domain Eukaryota; kingdom Fungi; phylum Glomeromycota; class Glomeromycetes; order Entrophosporales; family Entrophosporaceae; genus Entrophospora; species Entrophospora candida. Next base: position 6,612 of record CAJVPN010000580.1, read on the forward strand.
ATTTTTGAGGCTTAAGTGAATTTATGAATTTATTATAAATTCGATAATAAGAGTTGATTTAGAATTGATTTTTCGTCCTAAGGAACTCCGGTGATTCTTTAATTTTAGAATATTTCAAATGAACATACGGGATTTGGAGAATGGTGCATATTGTATGAATTCGAGTTGGTTGTTTGCAGATGATCTCCAAATTTGGTTGGTGAATTAAGTCGAATTCATACACGCCACCCGAATTTTAATAAATTTTGACCCCTGTAATTTTGTGTGACATCATATTACAGTATGCCCCCATATTAATATAATGTGTCATACAATTCCATTTGAGGAACTACCCAATTAAAAATAAATTTTTCTCAAAAAAAAAATTTTTACGCGACATTTTTATAGATCATAATACATATAAGTACACAATAAAAGAGGTATTTATTGTCATTATTTTTCACTCATTTTCTCTTTTCTGAAAAAAAAAATTATCAACATGGAAAAATCCAATTACAATAATAAAAATAGTATCAATGATAGTGACTGTAAAGTGCAACTAGACATTGAGAAACACGAACAAAATAAAATTCAACACGAAAAACACGAACAAAACAAACCACACGATCAAATGAAGCAAATCAACAAACAACTTAATGAACAACAACAAAATGAACAAGAACATTTACCATTAAAGAATGATAATGATGACGATGATACATCAGTTATTGAAGATAGTGAATCAAACATTGAAAAAGAACATTTATCTAACAACAAGCTCATTGATTCTTCTAGTCAGTTGGTAGCAACTTTGGATGAAATAGAAAAGGATGAAAATATAGAAGATAAAGAAGAAAGTAATGAAAAAAACAACGCTACTATTGAAAATTTAGAAAATAATAATGACAACAATAATAAACATGAGCAATCAGCTCAAAATTTTGAATTAAATAAACCCACTCCAATCGATATAATCACCATTCATGAAAATATTGAAGACAACATCATTAAAAAAGATCCTTATAATGATGACAATAATATTGAAGACAAAAGTCCTTCTAACAATGACAATAACAATGAAGATGAAAATCCTTCTAACGATGACAATGATAATGATTCTTTTAATGACGATAACAATGAAGATAAAGGTCCTTCTAACGATGTTAATAATACTGAAGAAAAAGGTCATTCTAACGATGTCAATAATAATGAAGAAAAAGATCCTTCTAACAATGACAATGATAAAAATTCTTCTAACGAAGACAACAATGAAGATAAAGATTCTTCAAATTATGACACTAGTGATATTATAGATGCTCCAAATCTTGAGAATAATAATAATATTATAGATGCTTTTAGTAATGATAATAATAGCCCTCTTAATGATAATAATAGTAATGATAAAGATCCTTCTAACGACGACTATAATAACATTATAAATGCTTCTAATGATAGTAATAATAATATTATAAATTCATCTAATGATAAAGTCTCTCACGATGATGACAATAACGAAGATAAAGATACTTCGAATAATGATGACGATGGTAACGTAGCACTTAATTCTAATGAAGATGGTGATAAAGATTCTTCTAACGATGACAATAATAATATAAAAGACATTTCAAATAAAGATGATGATGTAGCACCTACATCCAATGAAGGTAATGATAATGTTGCGGTTCCTTTGATAGGTTCTTCTGACGATAATAATAATTATGTAAAAGATATTTCAAATAAAGAAGACGACGATAGTGTAGCATATAATTCTAATGAAGATAGTGATATCGTTATCGTTACAGCTTCTTCGATAAATAACGATGGAGATTATTCTATTGATGAAAATAATATTGTCAAAAATAAAGACGATGATAGTAATGCAATAGGCACTTTCAACGAAGAAAATGATAATCTCATAAGTCCTGTTTCTTCAAACGATTATAATATTTCTCCTGATGATGAAAGCAATGATTTTAAAGATACTTTAAATAAAAGTGAAGAAGATAATATAGCACTTACTTTAAATAAAAGTGAAGAAGATAATATAGCACTTACTTTAAATAAAAGTGAAGAAGATAACATAGCACTTACTTCTAATGAAGAAGATGGCGATAATATTACAGATGCTTCGATCAATAACAAGGATGTCGATACTAATGATATTACGTTACAAACAGCTATTAAAATAGTTGATGAAAATATTGAATATAACTATAGTAATAATTATGAAGAAGAAGGAGAAGAAGAAGAAGGAGAAGAAGGAGAAGGAGAAGGAGAAGAAGATGATGAAGAAGATGACTATGATGATTATGAAGATGGAGATGATGATTATGAAGATGGAGATGATGAAGATGAAGATGATGATGAGGATGACAATAATGATGAAGAGGAAGGTGATGAAGAGGATGATGAAGTAGTAGTAGAAGAAGTAGCAGTAGAAGAAGAAGAGGTAGAAGTAGAAGTAGAAGTAGAAGAAGATTACATTGACGATGGTAATAATAACAATGATGATTATGACGATGGTTATGAAGAAATACAAGGTGTGAGAAATCGAGGAGTTAAGCGATTTGAAACAAGCGAAACAGATTTACCATCAAAAAGAACCAAAATCGAAGAACAATCAAATGAGAAAACACGCAGTAAATATTATATATTTTCTTTTTGTTATTATATATAACTATTGATTAATAATACCTTAACTTTGTTATTTATGCAGCCCACAAAAGAAAATTATCAGAATCAGTATTTGAACCAATATTGTGTATATTATTAGATTCAGAAGGTGAATATGGATCGGAAGACGAATATGTATATGAATTTGAATCAGAATACGAATACGAATCAGAAAATGAATCAGAAACAAAATTAGAATTAGAAAAAAAAAAGGAGTCTGAACAACCACAAATATTACAAACATCATCTCCTTCGATGGTTACTGATGTTATTACAACAATGTATACACCTGGAATTAATAACAATCTTGTTATATTTATTAATATTATATTTATAGCTCTTTTGTTGGTATTTATTATACTCGGAGTGGTAACAAAGTTTCCAATAATTATCATTGTCAATATTGTGATTAATTTAATGCTTTGGTATACAGTTAACAGGTAATTATTATTTTATAATTATAATTATAATTATAATTATATAATTAATTAATATTTACACAATAATATTATCAGATATATATATTTTTACTACAAAGCTCCCAGCAACATTGATTAATCGAATGATCAACACTTCTCGCACACATTAATATTGTGTCAATATAGATGATTAAATCATTTATTGGTTTTTTCTTTGCTTCTAATAATAAATTTTAGTAATTATAATTAACATAAATGATTATAATGAAACAATACATACAATCTATACAAATATACTTATTATTACTTTATATATGTAAAATTTCAATTACAATTATAATATATAAAAAAATGATTATAAAATATTTTGTTGTGGTGATGGTGGTGTTGGCGTTGGTGTTGGTTGTAGCAGAGTTTACACATAATATGTTTTAAGTACTTTTTAAAAAAGTTCCGATAGGCTTTAGGCCTTGTTGGTAGTAGTGTTATTTAGTAGTATACCAAAATATTTAAATAATGTCATTATAATTTATTTCTAAATATAAAATGAATATTTTCTTCTAAAATGAAAATCAATTTATTTCAATCTCTTCCATAGGTATTATTTCATAATATCTATTGTTACTATTATTGTTATTATTAAAATCTAAACTTAATTTTTTGTTTATTATAGAATTATTGTTATTGTTGTTATTATTGTTGTTAATGTTGACATTATTGCTGTCGTTATCATCTAAGATATCTTCATTGAATAGAATTATCGGTTCCATTTCTTTTTTCATACAATATAGTTCACCACCAAATATCATAATACAACAAGTAATTAGATTGATTATCCACCAGATAAAAGTTGTTGGCAGATGACCAGAATAAAAACTTGTTATCAACAAATGAAAAAAATGAAGAGTTAAACAAAAATCAAGGACAAGTTTTGCTCTTTGAATTACTTTAACCAGTAAATAGATTCTATAATATTAATATTAACATATCATATTAATAATAAATTTTTGTTATTAATAGAAATGATAAAAATGAAAATGATAGATAAATAAAATATATATTTGACCTACCCAACAATTGAATTTGAAAGCCATGCAAAGCCTAAAGTCCAACCTAGTACTGTATCAGTTCTAAACTCTCTATAGTCAAATAGATGATCTAACGTTATATCATTCCCTGATATTAATAACGTAAACAATGCAATCGTAGAAATAGAAGTATAATATAATGTTTGTAACGCAATAATCTAATAAAGTGCCAAAAAATTTAATTAATTAATTCGAGGTCTTTTTATTTTTTTAAAAAAAACCAATAGCAACATTATTATTTACCTGAGAAACAATGAGAACTGGATCCCAAACAGTTGTCCTAAAAGTTTTATTTCGACGCATTGAAAAATTATTGATTATGTGTAAATACGAGTTAAACAAAAAATGAATTGAGTTGAATTAATTGAAATAAATTGTAAATATTTTCAGATCTAAATTGTGAAAACGTCTCTATTCTAAAATATCCTTTTAAAATATAAAATTATGTAACACAGATATTTTGAATGTTAATTTGGGAAATTAAGATAATAAAAGTTTATTGAATATTAAAAATGACCAAAGGAAAAAGCCTACTGATTTTGAACGTGGTGATATTTATGGATTATGGAAGAAGGCGTAAAATACAACAAAGAGAGACAACTGAGGTTTTAGAAGTCCCAAATTCTATAGTATTACCAATAATTCATTATTTATTGCTATTTAGATAAAAGAGATATTGTAAAGATTGTAAGAATTCGACATTGCCAAATCAATAGAAGTGAGCACTAGAGCTGTACAACGTACTTTACATTCGGAAGGCTATTATGGAAGAGTTGTAAAAAGAACTCCTTTCATTGGTGAAAAAAACGTTTGGGTAGGCCGATATGAGGATAAAATGGACTAATGAATGAATTGAGAGATTTTTAGTGATGAGCCAATATATGAGTTGTTTAAGAACGATTAAAAAAAAACGGGTTTGATGAAGACTTTATGAAAAATACAATAAAGGGTGTTTAAGACCAACAGTCCAAAAATCAAAAGAGGTAACTGTTTTTGCAAATATAGAATAAGTTTTCTTATTTTAGTCGATGGAAGGAAGTATCAAGAGTATCTTTGTGTACTCTTGACAAAATTTCAAACGACGGATCGCATATATAGAACTCTTAAATCAATCAATTTAGGTACCAATCGTCCATTCAACGATTCATATTGTAATCTGTCTAGAAAAAGATACAAATAAATAGAATACATAAATAATAATTATATTATCCTTGATCAATGTTTAGTTTTGAATCATAATCTAATAATTTTTTGCTTCTTTAAAATTGATTATTGTCCATTAACAATTAACCCAATTCATCAACCTCACTAACTCTTTCAACACCTTTCCCTTAATTAATAAATTTCATTTAATTTACTGTTAATTTGCAAAAGCTCTTCAGATAACGAACGGGGTTAACGTCAAGATCATTCAATGAACCGTCATTACTTTCCAAACTTTTTTATTCCTGTTATTGTCGTTGTCAGTATTAGAAATTCATCTAATTTACTATTTGTAAATATAGCAGGCTCTTCAATGGTTGGTTTTTTGGACGGACAACACTCTTGAGGTAATATTGGTGGTCATAAACCTTCACATATATCTATAATTATGAGTTCTATTGTCAAATAGTGGATTGGTAGCCTATGAATATCTTCCACATTAACATTATCGTATTCTTTGCCTACAAGTAATTCAGCTATAAGGTTTATTTGATGATCTTATCAACAGACCCGCATAATCCCAAGTCTCTAACACTCTATCCATTAATATATTACCAGTATTACAATGGATTGAATCTTTTCATGTATACGATATAATGAACTTTATAAATATCTAATGGTTGTAATTCTAACTCTTGATGTTAAATTTGAATTATTTTTTGTAAAATTCCTTTTGGCACATGATAATTTCCATACTATATGATTAAGTCATAATTTTATAATAATTCAATGCCAAAATCATATAAATTAAACGGAAATGGTAGTTGGAAAACGCGTTTTTGATCATAATAAGATTTTTTCGTTTTGTTTTGTTCAACGTTATTTCCAGAGTGTCCAAGTACAATATCTAATTGTGGAATCTTGCTAATTACACCTGTTACATTCTCTTGGTTTGCCAATTTATCAATTACATTATTTTGATTCAAAATAATCTTTCTTTATCTACAATTTTGTAAAAAAAGACCTGAAGAAATTCGCGTTTATTGTTATCACCATCGTCGCCGTCCATTATTTTCATTATTCGTAATTATACACGATGGCGAAAGTCATTTAGTATTGATAGAATTCGAAACTCTCGGTTTTCAAAAATCGAAATTCAATCAAAATCTAATTTGAAATTCTAATAGTAATTCAATATCAACTTTTACGTTGATATTTGCTATTTCATCGTTACAAAATTTTTGGATAATTTTAAATTTAGAAGGTGGTTTATATGCAGGCTTTAATTGATTAACAAACTCGACGAAGAATGGGGTTTCTACAAAAGAAAAGTGTAATCCACAACAAACAAACATTGTTGTCGTCAACACTTGATCAATTATCTTTGGTTCTTGAGGTGTAATGTTTGTTGGATCAATTCCTTTTGATTATTATTTATTGTTCTTGATCCAAGAACATTCGAAAAATTAGGAGTTGTCAAAGAATTGTTTTGTCCAAAAATCATCATTTTGTAAAATAATTTCAAGATAAAAATTTTTTATTTCAATAGTACTATTCGCTAAATGTTCCTGCATCAACTGCGAACTTCTTTTAGTTCCATTATCATTACAATGTACACAGGTGGGTGGAATAATACATGGCAGGATATATTTTTGTACCTTTATTAAAATAATGTCGAGAGGTCTTTCTGGGACTTTAGGAATTGGCAAAATAAAGACTTTGAGAATTATAAAATTGCTTGACATAATTTAAAAGCAATAAATTTTTTTTTTTTTAATTTTAGGATTTCGAATTTTAATTGGGAACCGTGATTTATCGATCATCGAAATTATTTTCCAACCATCATGTATGCTCGTAATAGAAGTTTTTTCACAGCAATAAAAACAAAAAAAGCATTACAAATACCAATACCACCGCCACCTCATCGACCTAATTCACCACCAAAATCATCATTATTATTACGAAATTTAGTCATAGGAACAAGTGGACTTGTTGGTTTAACATTGTTTTTAAAGTATTATTATTCTGATTCTAGGGCAGTAATACACAAATATTTGTCGACAACAGCGTTGAGACTTTTCACAACACCTGAAACAAGTCATAAATTTGCAATATGGGCGGCTAAACATGAATTGACGCCTAAAGATAGATTGGCGGATGATGAGTGTCTTGGTATTGAAGTAAGTGATGATATAATTTTCATTTTAATAATAATAATATATTTGGTGATGATGATTTTTAGTTTGGTTTTGATTATATGAAACTAATAAATAAATAATAAATAAAAGGTCTGGGGTAAAAAAATATCAAATCCAATTGGATTGGCAGCAGGGTTTGATAAAAATGGAGAAGCGATTGATGGATTGTTTGATCTTGGATTTGGTTATGTGGAAATTGGTAGTGTAACTCCCGAACCCCAAGTATGAAAAAAAAAACAAATTGACTTGATTTTAAATCTGTGATAAGTATAATAATTGTAATCAAATAATGAAAAGTATATATAATTATTAATTCTTAATAATAATGGAAAAGCCAGGAAATCCAAAACCAAGAGTATTTCGATTATCAAAAGATAAATCAATAATCAATCGATACGGATTCAATTCTGATGGACATTATATAGTTGAGTCAAGACTACGTGATCGAATAAGAAGAAAAAGTAATGGAAAAAGAGGTTATTTGTATCAAGCTGAAGATGTAAACAAGAGAAAAGAAAATGAAGAAGAAGAAGAAGAAGAAGCATCATTGTTGTCTTCATCTTCGTCTTCATTTTGTAATAATAAAAGCTTAAAACATTTTAAACTATTAGGAATTAATTTAGGAAAGAATAAATGGAGTGATGTTGAGTCAGTTGATGATTATGTGAAGGGAATAAAAAGATTTGGAGAATATGCAGATATTTTGGTTGTTAATGTTAGTAGTCCTAATACACCTGGATTAAGAGGATTACAAAAGAAAGGTTTAATTGACAATTTATTGAAAGAGGTTTATGTCTTTTTTCTTTTTTTGTGATTTTTAGTTTGATTTTTGAATAATAAATTTATTATTTATTATTGTCATTATTATTATTATGATTTTTGGAATAACAATAATAGGTGATGAAAGCTCGTAATGAATTACATTTGTCAAATAAATCATCGTCATCACCATCATCACTGCCACCACTTTTAGTAAAAATTTCGCCGGATTTAACAGAAGAAGAATTAGAAGATATAGCAGATGCGGCAATGAATAATGGCGTTGATGGTATTATTATATCCAATACAACTACATCAAGACCAGCGTCATTAAAAAGTGGTTAGCAATTAATTATTAAAAAAAATCTTTATTAAAGAAATATATTATAAATGTAATATTATTTTTCATTTATTTTCTTTTAGATAAAAAGTTAATTTCAGAAATGGGGGGATTATCAGGACCACCTGTTAAACAATTATCACTGAGAGCATTAAAAAAAATATATCAATACACCAATGGGAAAATAGTATTGATTGGTTGTGGTGGTATAAGTAATGCACAGGATGCATTGGAGTATGCAAGAGCAGGAGCAACAATGGTTCAATTGTATACAAGTTTAACATATGATGGAGCTGGTAAAGTTAGAGAGATAAAAGATGGAGTCATTAAAGAGTTGAATGGTAGCGATAATGATGATGATAATAATAAGAAAAAATGGAAAGATATTGTTGGTGAATATTGGAGGGAAGAGTCATGATAAATAAGTGTAGGTGACTATTGCGATAATTATATGGTGGTTATTGTTGTTGTTGTTGTTGTTTTTGCAATATAGATATTGATATCTAAAGAGAGATTCTCAAAAAAAGAAAAAAAAAAAACCAATTATAATAAATATATATCATACACACGCACACAAACCATATATAAATAAATATAAATATCAAAAACTATATTTTATTATTATTTTATTCATTCTGTATCCATTGACACAGTAGTTTCTTGATCTTGAGCAGAAGATGATTCACCATTGCCATGATCATCGCCATCATCATCACCACCTGTATTACTGGTAGTAGCAGTATCCAACAAATCCAAATATCTTTGTAAATTGTCACCCTCTATAATTTCAAATTTTCGATCAACACCAACTATTCCAACTGAACAATTTAGTGTTGTAAGCTCTTTATCTGATTGTAGTGTATCACGAAGTGCATGCAGACCATGTTTAACAAGTTCATCCAATGAGGCTTTGAGGAGGAAAGGAGAAAGGAAAAAAAAAGAATGTTAAATAACTATTGTTTGTAGTAAGTAGTAATAATGTAATAGTAAGTTACCATCATTAAAACATTCATAATTTTTTTCAAGATATGTTTTTGCAGATTGTGACCTTGCACCAATTGACATTGCGTAATATTCAAAGAAATTACCAGAAGGTGCACATTCATATAAGTGTGGACCAGTTTCCTAATAAATAAGTAAATGAATGAATAAATGATGTATTGAATTTGTTAAATGAAAATTAAAATAATAATTTATAAATCAATCGATAATATTATCATAGTCATCATATTAATATTTACATCATGTCCAACAACCAATAGACCAACACCATATGGTCTTTTACCATAATTTTGAGTATTTATTTGAGCCTCTAAATTAATAGAAAAATAAATTAATAAATAAAAAATTTAAATTTGAATTAACTTTCCCTTTCACATATACACAACAACATACACGCATGTATAGAATACTTACTATCACCAATTGCAGAGACAATACGATAAATTGGTAAAGGACGATTATAAATCATTTTAGATTTCATTGCTTCAGTACGCATAAAATTACTATAAAAGATGATGAGGTATGTCAATAAATAAATAAAATCCAATTTAATTATAAAATAGAGATTATAATCGATAGTGGTAATTGGTAAAAAATTTTAGTATTGATAAGAAAGAAACCTTAAAACTCTTGCATCTGAAGTTAGACCAGCTATTGCTATACCCAAATGATCATCAACTCTGATGATTTTTTTTTGATAAGATGCCAATTCACCAGTAGATCTCTTTCAAATCAAAAAAAAAAAAAGAGAGGGAATAGTGGTGAATCATCCAATAATAGTTCCAATTCATTAACAATCAATCGAATCATCATCTCAATACCTTTAATACTAATAGGACAGCGTGAGTTTTAGATCTTAGACCAACAGCAGCAGATCCTTGTTTTACAGCTTCTAAAGCATATTCTATTTGATGTATACGACCTTGAGGACTCCATGTGGAAATATCATTATCATACTGATTACGAAACTAATAAGTAAAAGTTGGAGAGAGAGGAGTTAGTGAAGATAGGCAGGTGAGTAAGGAAAGTGAACAAGTTGGAACGAGTAGGCTTTAAATTTTTTTGCTAATTAAATAATTTATCCATTTATTTTATTTTTTATTCAAATTGTCAATCAATTAGATTTGATAATTAGTAACAGAAATAATTACCATTATTATTATTATTATTTGAAAAGTCCAAGGTTGAGTGCGGGGAATGTGAAAGTGTCACGTTACACTCTAGTATTTTTTCGGCAGATGGTTTCTAAATTTGTACTAGTTTAATATAATTTATTTGATTTCCAGACTGAACAAACTTTTTTACTAGTTCTACTTGCCATTTTTATCATTTTTGAAGTCCAATTATGCTTTTGTCTGCTTAGTTTTGTTTTTTTAATGGTGGTGGTTATCCATTTGAAGACGACAAACTAGTGTGATTTTTCTCGGTGAAAAAGAAATATTTTAAACAGAATAATGATTGAAAGATTGTGTGATTTTTTTTATAAAATAAATTAATGAATGTTTATTCTGGTGATAATTTTTTTGGACGGTAAAAATTTGACAAGATGCGTTTTTTCGATTACGTATAAATCTTTTCCCAAAATTTCAAACTATGGCGCAGCTATTGGCATTATTGCGAACAAAAACCTATAGATGAAAGTTCTTCATAACCTAAAATGATTTTAACATTGGATATGTCTTCGTTATAGTCCTATCGGTGGCAAGAAAGCTCCGAACGGTTCGGTTGAGACATCTTAAAGTCGTTAGCTACGCAAAAGTATACATAATAACTTCACAAATAACTTGTAGCTTGGTTTTGGCGAATGTGTGTTGCGAAGTAGAGAAAGAAGTCTACCATGGTAGCGAAGATCCATTTCTTACCAAAATTAGAATGGAGACTATGATTGAATCTTATCCATTTCATACATAATGTCACGTTAAATACAGCTGGTCTGAAATTATTTTAAACATTTGTTTCAATGTAATTCGAATACCCAAATTCATAACGAATAAACTTTATTCGAATAGGAACTCTAACGACGTTCTATTCTCAATTCATATATAAAGTTCGTCGTCTCCCGCCAACCTTTTAAACACATGCAAACTCCTATTGTTTCAGGTTCTAAACTACAACTTTTTTGAGTAAATAAGTCTATGCCTCCAGAAAAAACTTGTTCAACCGGGACACTGGTTGCTATAGTAAGTTTATCAGGCTAGAAATTAATAAATCTGATTCTAAATAAGCAGAGTGCAAAAATTAGAATACCAAATAGTTTCTAGCCTAAAGCTCCGAACTTTATACCCAACATATAATGAATGAAGCATGAATGAATTGTTTTGTAGATATAAACAGGCCAGTATCTGCAAGTTCAATTGAACAATTCATGACATCAGCAGAAGACATGACATCTTCAGTAAATCCTGCCTATAATAAAATATCTAGATAAAAATATCCAGGTAATAAGGAGCAACTAAATTAAATGATACAAATTTTTTTGAGAAAAATTATGGCTTCAATTTTATTATTATTAATGAAAATCAATTCAAGATGTTTGTTATAAGTGCTTCTTTACATGATAGAATTGATCCTGCTGATGGATATCATGTCTCATTTAAAGAACAACATAAATGTGAAACTGTCAAGTTTATGAATAATATAAATTTTATATAAACATCTATTCATGTGAAAATAACCTATTATTACAAAGCTTTCGAGGTGGAAATGTTGCAAGTCAATTAATTGATTTAAGAATAGAATTATTTTTATTAAAATCAAAAACGAATTTATTTAATTCAATAACAAAAATTTATTCTTGCAGGTTTTCAGTGATGGTTTTAATAAGAATTTTTGATACAATTATTGTGTTGGAACTCAAGACATCCATATCTTTCCACTCTGCTATATACCTTCTGGCGTTTTTCAACCTTAAATTATCTGATTTTTTTTAGCCTTTATTTCAAAGATATTATTATTTTATTAAAGTTTTCTTATTTGCTCTGATAAAAAAATAATAATTAGATTGTTAAAAACATTTAAAAGTATATAGTATGTGTTACCCTTTTTTCGACTGACGATAAATTGAAAGTAGTTGTTCTGCAATGCAATGATATTCTACTAGCTTGATTTAAAAGAGAAAAATTAAAAATTAAAAATGCACACGTTTTCCAAATAGGAGAATTAATATTAATTCTAAAAAGTAATATTTTTTATTAAAATAAACTAATTAAGCACATCATAGATTTCATACCAATATTTCCTTTCTTTACTGTTTTTATTTTCTATATTAGATTCATTTTACAATTTCCATCATCATTACCAATATATAATTAAATAAGAATAGATTCATTCATTGATCAATCTTTGTGATTATAGTTTATTATTGTGACCACGTGATCCCATTTATAAAAACGATGACGTAACGTGATTTTTTTACATGATTTTTTTTTATTGGCGTTGTTATTAACTTTGAAATGAGCACCCAAAAATTATTTAATACACAATTATTGTCAAGCTCCACCAATAATAATAACAACAATATGAATACAAATATGGAAACTACTAGTAATACCACCGTTACAACTACTAATTATCCAAATGATATTTTTCAATACACTGAAGAAGTTTCTTGGTACTCAAATGATGTTGAAATGCAAGATGCAACAAATCTTCAAAGTACCCCACCACCTCCAATTCTTAATAACAAAGTTAATAAAAAACCAATGAAGTAAGTTGGTTGACTGGGTTGGTTGATTGGTTTAACTTTTACCAATAAATTTAGTAATTTTTTGCTTTTCGCAATCATGTAAACAAACAAACAAACAAACAACAATAATAATAAAGAATTGTTTCTCCAACCGATAATTTATTCTCACCATGTACAAAAAAATTACAGGAACTCAAATCAAAAAATTATAAAAGGTTTGTTATTCATTCATTAACATGCTAATATATTAGCCCTGTTATATTTAGTACTACTAATAAACTATTATATCAAAATCAAATAGTGTAAAGCCTTTATTTCTCAATAATATTTTTGCTAAATCATTACAAGAAGAACAAGAAAAACAAATGAAAAAACAAAATGATTAATTGATAAATATCATCATCATAATTGTTGTTGTAATTTCGTATCCTCAGATGATGATGATGATCTATGTAAATTTTCATTGTATTTCTCTAGTCCAATAAAATCTTTAGCTTTCTCAGCATATTCAGTTTGCTTGACTAAATAATGATATGCATGTTGTTTATTACCATCCCTCTCGTGAATCAAGCCTAAATTATCAAGTATCACATCACTACACTCATCACAATCTCTTTCATCAACTTGACTTTTTGAAATTATTAATACTTTTTGTATCCATCCCATTGCATCATCTTTCTTATCCATGCCATAAAAAACTTCAAATGTCCCACAGCTATTGCTTCCCAACAATGCCAATTTATTGTTGCATCTGTTTCAGAAGAAGCTAATGGTGATTATATTGTTGTTGTTGATCTTAATTTACATTGTATTAATTTTAACATTCCAAGATAGATTGGTAATCAATGCTATGGAAATTGTCAGATATTCTAGATATAATAAAAGTTGATGTATTGATTTGTATAATGCAAATTTAAATCCTTTTGTTATTAAATTACTTTTCATGATGATAAATAATTGTGATTGCAAAATTTTATTATAATAACGTGTATTAGGGTTTGGTTGAGATTTAATTTGGGATAAAGTCATTGGTTAATATGAGCATAAGTGCTTTTTTTATTTCTTTTATATTTTTTATGATTATATATTTTTCATCAAAAAATTTTTGAAAATCCAGATTCACAATTATAGTTGTAATTATTGTGAATACAAGTTACAATAATTGTCATAATGATGAATTGACTTTATTGTTGTAAAAAATATATTATTTATTGTAAATGTTATTAACAAATTTTGCAAAGTCAATGTCATTTTTAGAAAGTCCTTGACAATCATGGGTAGTAAGAGTAATCTCAACAGTATTATAAACCTAAAAATAATTAAAATAAATAATTAAAAATTTCATTATATAATTATTAAAATTTTAAAATAAAAATATACTCTTCTTACATTAAACCATTCAGGATGATGATTCATCTAAATTAAAATGTAAAATATTAATAATAATGATAATAATAAACAATAGTAGTAGTGATTAATTATATATGTATATATTAATTACCTTTTCAGCTTTTAAAGCAATTCTACTCATAAAACCAAATGCTTCATTAAAATCTTTGAATTTAAATGTTTTCTTAATTGCATCTCTGTCCTGAAGAATTTCCCAAGAATGTGTTTCAACCAAAGGCTTTAAAGAAGTTTCACGTTCAGCTTCATTCAATTTGACAACCATTTTTTTTTAATTTCAAAAATTTCCCACATAATGATGGGGATACCATTATTATTATGTCACAAGAAATTTCAGGGTTCAAAATTGTTTAACCAATCATTGACCTTGCAAATGAAATCAATTCTTTGGTCGAGCAGTATACACATCAATTCAATCGAGAAAGTAGAGGGTCAGACAAATTTCTATTTCATAGGTAAAAGGGGTGGCTAAAAGGATAAATTTTGACAACTCCACACTTCTTTATTAAATAGTCCAAAAATTGGCAGTAAAGTTTCTTCTTCTAAGGGGTTGATTTTGCCAATATTTTTGTAGGAAAGTCTCCTCCTGCTTCGATGAGTTCTTATTACAAGGACCACTATAAATCTTTTTAGATAAATTCTCAAATAAACAAACACGAAGCAAGCAACCACACGTTTTATTGGATAGCGTGAAGGTTATTGCAGCAAGAAATAACTCTTTTTCATTTACTCTTAAGACACAAAAATCACAAAGCAAACATTAAACCTCTATTTTGAGGAAAATTTGGCGCATTATTTTTGACATTGACTAATTTTTATTTTTCTTTAGCAATTGACTTCTTATTTTATTCTAATGGTAGAGTGACTGCGGAAATGCCCTTTCTATCAGCAAGAATATATTGACGGGCATGGAGTTCTCGGTCACATCAATGACAGGTTGAATAGATGGGATTTAATAAAATATCATTCACCATTGATAGCTTTGATTCAAGAATCGACTACTCTATTACTATTATATACTATAAAAAATCTTGTACAGAAAATATATTGTTTTTCCGTAAAAAGTTTTTATAGTAATATGTTAATATTAATATTAATATAAATTTGGGCTTAAATTCTCAGTCCGTTATAGAAAGATCCATTATAGAGAGAGTGGCTACAAGTATATTTTTCCTCACAAAATTAACACCTTCAAATATTTTTCTCTTGATTTAGCCAGACAGTAGGCTTGCCTTTTATCTATTATTATTGGTTTAGTATGTGTTTGTATTTAATCATATAATTTACATATCATGTATGTACTTATACTTGTTCGTTAATTAATTAATATTTGTTCATATTGAAAAAAAGTTGCTGTTTCTAAAACAAAAAAAGTAACAAATAAACTTGCCAAGATGTTAAAGATGGTGCTGCGAGCGTGGAATTTCTGATTACAAACTCGAGAGGTGTCTGATAAAATACAAGATAATATATATATATATATTTGCTGCCGACACACGGTTTTACGTCTTTTCCAAAAAACAACTTCCTGATGTTTGAGAGAATTTCAAAAGAGAACGCCGACTTTAACACAGCTTGCTTGGGAGAACATGCAAAATGATAATATATATGACCCAAATAAATCAAGGAAATGCCAGTGCGAGGTAATAAATTGAAGATTAACTTGGATCCCGCCCGATTGTTGAATCAATTCATTTTATATAATGACATCATCAATGACGCGTTTTGCATTTAACATTAGTAATTAATATTAGTCACTCGTTATTAATCATTCTATTTATTGCAAAAATTCAAAAAGTATAAATACACTTAAATTTCCTTCAATCTTTTAATAATAAAAACTGTCTCTGACTGTAATTAATTAATAATCCTTTCTGATGATTAATGGTTGGCCAACCTTTAACTATTAGTTTGGACTTGTAGTGATATCTCAAATAGTATAGTTGTACTTTTTTTTTTGGAGCATATGAAGCTGGAAAGGAAACCGAGACACTTGACCAGAACTCGCCTGCAATAATAGTATATGTGTAGCTGGAAAGAAAACCTTGCATTTGACCAAAATGTTCAAAATAAAACGAATAATTCGAACTAAGGTTGAGTTGTATATTATGGAATAAGAATTTATATTACGATTTATGAATAGGAAATCTGGCAGAAACTCGGCGAACTTTGAGTTTGCTTTATTATTATTGTGAGATGTTACTAAAACAAAATTTAGAATTCAATTACAAAAAGTTTAGAAGAAATACAACTTGAGAAAATCAATGATGTTTCAATATAGAAAATAATGGTAAAAACATTATTTAATAAAATAAAAATTAAATTCTTATATTTTTTTAAGATGGCAATTCTGATTGAAAATAAGTTCTAGAAGGAAGGAATTGGTTGATGCGAGCCACATTAATGTCAACATTACAATACCAAAAAGAAAAAGATCAAGGTCTTGAATTCAATGTAGTTATTATTGTGAACCCAGGATGAAGGTGAACAGATCATTGTTCATCATAGCATTAATTTTCTGTAGCTCAGTCTTATGTGCATTGTTTGAAAAATCAATGTTTCTTTTTATCTTCCCTTCCAAATGCTTACCACACTTTCAAGGATGAGTGTATGATCTTTCCACCAATGTCCTGAGTGACAAAACCAGTAGGGGCTATCAACAGGTATTCTTTTCTTTTAGACTAATTATTTGAATGGCTTTCCAAACCTATCAAAAAGAAGTATGGATATTTTCCATTTGATGATTTTCCCCAAGTGTTGCACAGGGTGCTATAAATTCTATTACTATGTTTGATGACAATTTATTTTTTGTAAAAAATTCATTTTTTTGGATAAAGATAAATTACTTGAGCTTGAATTTTTGGAACAAACAGACGAAATATTTGTATTCAAATTACAAATGGTGCTATCTTAGAAATTTATACAAAATTTTTTAAATCAGGAAATTTGGTTAGCAATAATAAATGTGAAGTTTTGTATAAATAACTTTTGCATCAATTATATAACCTTTACTTATCTCTCCCTTATTTACATATATCAATATAAATAAATCATTGTTTTAAATAAAATAAACATAATTTATATTTTTAAATATACAGTAGCCAGAAATCATACAACAACTACTACAAAATTATCAAATGCACATATTTGACATCCAATTTCAAGATAAATAAAAAATCCAAAAACATGGAATTATTATATACCTTTATATATATCATTATAAATAAATAATTTCATTTCCCAAGATATTTAATATAGTAACCAAATAAATTAAATAAAATAATAATTTTATTATATATAATCTAGTGCATCTAATTCAATCTGATGAGAATCTACAAAATATTTATTACAAGAGTGGATATTAAT
>CAJVPN010000581.1:0-24667 GCA_910592215.1 Entrophospora candida
TGTCGGACAAGGCCTTGAGCAATATCAGGTGATTGTTGTTCAATTGCCACCAAAATATTACAAGTTTTATAATCGAAGCCTTTTGAAGAATCATCATAACCTATACGTTTAATAGTATCACGTATTATTCGTTGATAGTCAAGAGAGGCAGAAGTACTAATTTCGCCAAATACAAAAACAAGCCCAGTTTTTGTTGCTGTCTCGCAAGCAACTTTGGAAAAAGGGTCAGATTTTAAGCAAGCATCTAGGATTGCATCGGATACTTGGTCGCATATTTTATCTTAATTTTTAAACAATTATATATTGTAAGTTTATATACTGTATATTAACTGGTTATTATGAAATTCAATAAATTTTAATAAGTTTAACTAACCAGGATGACCTTCACCGACAGATTCTGAAGTAAAAAGAAAAGTATTTTCCTCGCTCATTATAATTAAAATAATTAAAATTAGAATTAAGAATTAGATTTTTTTTTTTTTTAAAAAAAAAAATTTATCAATTTTCTCTGATTATGATGTGATTGATTTACGTATATAAAGAGTTTGGGGTTGGTAAATGCAAACTTGCATTAGTTAAGATCCTTTTATGGATAGATCGGCGTTACACGCATCTAATACTAATACAAAAAGAAAATTGACAATTTATACGTGAAGAGTATTGTAAAATCCAAAAAGTACCACTTATAAAAATGGCGTTTCACAGACTATAATACCATCTCAGAATTTACACAAATGTTCCGCTGTTTTTGTCCTTTTCTGAGCAGAAAATATATTTTCCTGAGCGGGAATTAGATTTTGACTTTTATTAATAACAAAGTTGCTCTAAAATTCGTTTATTTCAATCCTAACATCCAAATTGTTGATGATCTACATCTTTAATGGAACATTAATATTGTTAATAAGAATATGGCACGCCATGCTGGACAAAGGTATACTACATTTTGTTGTAAACAATTGCAACAAAATGTAGTCAAGCATGGCGTTTCCATATAGGGTCTGAAAAAAAAACGGAAATTCCTCTTGAATGCTATGAATTTTCTTTATTTTATACTTCCGTTTTTACTTTGAAGAATATTACTATGAGCATCACTAAAATCATAAAACCAACCATCATTAATAAGTGTAATGTCATTTTCCATTGCATTACATAAATCTGTTTTGTTTGCTAAAACCTCTTTTACAATCTACACTAGAAAATGGAATTGAGTGCACTATTTCTATAAGTTTTAAAATATAAATAAGACTTGGAAGCTTGGAAATTAGAATATTTTCTTTTGCCATCCAGTAAATCGTTTTCATTGTATCAATTATATGTTTGTTACCATTATCAGTGGCTTTTTTTTAGAAGAATCTTGCATGGTTATTCTTGCCTTTTCTAGAGGCAAAGAACCATTATGTTGGTTTGAAAGTGCATGAGTTGCTAGAGCATTAGATTTTGAAACACTCTTTGATCCCAAATAATAACATTATAATATTAGTAATTTAAGAATTGCAAAATGCAAAATTAATTATATTTATTTGTCACCTTTTCCTGCAAATATATTTTTTTTTCCCATGTGCTTTACTTCATCATATTTAGCCATTTATATATGTTTAGCCATTCATGCTTAAAACTTCCTGATTTTTAAAATACACTTTTTTATTTGACATTTTAATATGGTTTTCACTTAATTCACTATTTTTGTTTGATTTTTTGAAGTATCATCATCATCTGAACCTTCTATATCTGATTCATCAATATTTGTTTTATCTATAAAACATTTCATCCCAAATTTCAGTAGTCAAATTATCTGATCCTTCTTATTCTATACTATTTATTTATAATTTATTTTTTTGAATAAGGGAAAACAAATGCACATAAATTCATATTTAAGTGTATATATTTTTAAATTTAATAATTTAAAATTCAAAAGATACAAATTATGGTACTTTTCTAAAATATTGAAGTAATGACACACATATATGTACAGTATACATTATTTAGTATAAATGTTTTTTATGTGGATGGGAAACCTGTACAAAAAAAATAAAAATAAAAAAGAAAAATAAAAAGGAAAAATATCCGGCAACTCTTTTTTTTCCGAAGTTAAAATTTTTTAATATCAATATTAACATTAAAGGAAAATCAGAATTTTTAAAGTACTATTTCCCAGCCCTGGTTCGAATTAATGTTGTTTGACGAAATGTTACCAAAGTTGTAAAACTATTACGTCAAATTCACTGCCATTAAGTCACTAAAATATAAAAGTTCACAAAAAAAACTTATAAATATATATTTCTCGTGCATCTCAATCTCTCCTTTGTTTATTAGTAGTGGTTGTATCCGCCGAATGATGTTCACTGATTATTCACCGATTATCCGGGTGTTGAGTTTTATTGAACTCAAACACCAGATAATCAACGGTTACAACCACTATTCATCAGTTGTTCCCATGGAGCCAAGTTTTTCTTTTGCCGAATACGAATTCAGTTCCAAAACGCTCATTTATAACGTGATACATGATCAGGGTAGATAAAATCATCGATTAAGAATTCGATACTTTATGTGACTCATTTTAGCGTAATTATTATCAAATAAAAACTTTACGCAAAAGATTCAAGTTTTCATAATACCAATATTGATTGATTAAGTTACTTTCAACGATAAACCATCCTTATTTTTATCCTTATTGTAGTGATCAATGAAAATTTCATCAAGGATAACTTCTGGTCTTTACTTGAAAAAGCATAACTTCGGTCCTCACAAAGGAAAATAATAAATAATTAACATTCTAATAAAATACAACTGTGATAGAATCATTATTGCTATTAAATAAATTAATCGCTAATAAACTTTTAAAAAATAAAAATAAAACAAAAACATTGTCTTTATTTTCTTTGTTTAAAGCGCTTTGATAAAGGCAACAAATGTAGTTGGTGCTTTGGTAATAGGTAACAATTGTGTAGCTTTGGTAAAAAGTCACTCTTATTTGCTTTAGTGAGCAAGCAGGCAAGGTTAGGACTAACGTTGGTTAACTAGCGAGTGTTAACAAATATTAGTAACGTAATTTGCTTTAGTGAATAATCAAATGTTAGGGGTCTGATTCATTTCGTCGACAGTCATTTCGTTGACACCCATTTCGTCGAAAGTTTGTTTCATCGAAAGTTCATTTCGTCGAAAATTATTTCGTCACAAAAAAAAAACTTCATTAAACAAATTTCTTCTCACACTTCCCACACACTCCGCTTTCCTCAACTAATTTCTTAACTAACTTCCCACACTCCCCACATATAACTCGTTCGGTCTCTGGCTCGAGATGAAATAATTTTCGAAGAAATGAACTTTCGACGAAACGAAATGAACATTCGATGAAACAAACTTTCGACGAAATGGATGTCGACGAAATGATTGTCGACGAAATAATTTTCGACGAAGTAAACGCGACCGAAGGTTTTAGGACTATCGTTGGTTAACTAGTGGGTGTTAATGAAGTATCGTCCAAAGGTTAATCGGAAATGCTGGTAGTGCAATCGTAAACGTAAGGCTATTAAAAAGCTACCAAAGTGAATTTGAAATCGGCTAATAAATATAAACAAGGGCAAACGACTGAAATAAATCAATAAAAGGAACTTGATAGAAGCCCTCGAGTTTTGTAAAAGAACCATCTTTATTTATTTATAGTTATCTAGTACCATTAAGCATGTTTACAGACAGATTCATCTAGATGTAAAAAAGAAAACAAAAGTAAATTCGTAAACTAATTAATTGACAAGCACCTTATTTTGAGTTACTTGTAATTAACTAACAAGAGTAGCCCAAAAGTTAAGCCATAATCGTTAAATAATCGTTATTAAATGAAATGCTACATTGCAAGCAATATCACCATTTAAAAAAAACTGTAAAAAGGTTTATTTCAAAATAATTTATTTGGCCTTAGGAAATAAAATAAAGATAAAATAAAAAGTATAATGAAAAATAATTTATTAAATTAATCATTCATCAATCCTAGAATCTAATGTTATTAATTAATTAAAAATATTGTTAGTAATAATTAATGGATAGTAATTTCCAATTAATTAATAAATTTTATTCACCTTTGTTAAAATCAATATCAAAGGGAATAGAAAAATCAAAACTATTTAATGAACTATCATAACTTTTTAAGCTTTTAGATTTAGCAATTTCTTCATCTAAAAATCTACTTGCATGATATGCATCTGGATGTGATTCGTGTATTTGTTGTGAATCACTGCCATCACCACTGCTGTTACTGCTACCATCATCATCAAAATCAATTTCATGATTTTTAATTTTAGAAAATTTGAATAATCTTTTTATTAAACTATTATTTTTTAAGCTCTTATTTGTTAAACTTTTATTTTCAGGAATTTCATTATTTTTATTTTTAAAAAATTCATTACGTTTGTTTCTAGCAAAATCACGAAGCTCTCTAATGGTTGGTCTTTTTGATGGATCTACATCCCAACACCTCTGCATCATTTGCGCATAATCACCAGGAATTCCATGTATTATTGGTGGTCGTAAGCCTTCACATATATCAAAAATTAAACAATGATTATGAGGTCTATCATCAAATGGTGGATGGCCTGCAAATATTTCCCACATTAACATTCCAGCACTATAAATATATGTTTCTTTTGTGTTCTTTGCATTAGTTTTGCCTCTAAGTAGCTCGGGTGCAAGATATGATACAATTCCATAGATTTTATTTGATGACTTTTCATCAATTGGTCCACATAACCCCAAATCTGTAATATAACAACTACCTCCTTGCAATAATATATTACCACTATGTAAATCACAATGGATTAAATCTTTTTCATGTATTTGATATAATCCCCTACATAAGCATTCGAAGATTACAATTTTGTCTTTTAATGTTAAATTTAAATGATTTTTTCGTAAATAATCCCTCAAATTTCCTTCTGATAAAAGATTTAAAACAATTGCATAATTCCCATTATCTGGGAATCTAGTCATACCATAGCAAGGAACAATTGATGGTGATTTAATTTTACAATAATTCATTGCCTGAAAATAAATATAAAATCAATTATTATTTATTATATAATACAATATTGTTTATTTTTGATTTAAATAAAGCTACTAACCTCATCAAAAAAGGCTTTTCCTGGATTATTTGAATTATTTAAACTTTTTAATACTACTTTCATCCTTCCTAAATAACTAAATTCCTTTTTATTTTCATCATAATCATTTATTCTTCCTCTTGTCCATGTAGCAATATAAATTGAACTAAATCCACCTTTTGTCAACTTTGTTACATCTTCAAATTGCTCAAAAGGTATCCACTCTAAAATATAGTTTGGCAGAGATGATTTCATTTGACATTGTTGAATAAAGTTGTCAATTATGTTATTTCCAGATGTCCAAGTGGTGAAAAGACTCTGTAATTGTAAACCAATACAACCTTCACAGAACCTAT
This sequence comes from Entrophospora candida, assembly GCA_910592215.1. Taxonomy (NCBI): domain Eukaryota; kingdom Fungi; phylum Glomeromycota; class Glomeromycetes; order Entrophosporales; family Entrophosporaceae; genus Entrophospora; species Entrophospora candida. Next base: position 5,450 of record CAJVPN010000581.1, read on the forward strand.
CAGTGTATCTTGTTGATTTACATTTATTACATTCTTTTGGTTCTCCATTTTTATTACTTGCCTTTTTAAATTCAAGTTTATAAATAAACCTTTCCTTACAATATTTTTTTTCATTTCCAGAGAGCTTCTTATTTATTTGGACCAATGAAAAAAAATAATCTTTCAAGCTTTCTTCATCAGAATTAACCATACCATTATTATATATTTCAAAATAAGCTTTAGTTACAAATTCTATTCTTTCTGGTAGTAATAATTCAATATATGACATTATATAAAAATATAAAGTATAAAATTTGACTTGGTGTCTTATTGAATAGAGTGAGTGGAGAATAACGAAAGGTTGCCGTGTTACGGTTCCTTTCTAAATGTTGTAATCTTTATATTTGTGTAATTTTCCCTCTTTCTTTTTTTCCCAATTTTGAAATGTTTGGTTGCACGGGAAATATTTCGTTGTAAAGATTAAAGACTTGAAACGGTAAATTCAGTGCAGTTACGGTGACGAATCATGAATCTTCTAAACGCTTTGTTGTTCAACTTTAGTAAACTGAATTGTCGGGGAAGGATGAGATCAAAATCAAAAGGAAAAACTTTGTAACGAGTCGATTTTTTTTGTTGCGCTGGCTTGAAATGAGTTAAAATTAAAATTTAAACAGAAATATTTTCATTCTTCAAAAATGATAAATGTTATGGTTATTTTTTACATCGCAGTATCATGTGGATTCCCATTGCTGTCTATTTTAATTTGTCATTTTTTGTGCAACCAAAAAATTATTTATTTTTGTTCAAAACGCCAGGGTTGAGCGTAAAGATGGGAACCGCAATTAACCGCGATTCAATTTTCATATGCCGCAATTAGTTGCAACTAGTCGCAATTAATTGAGGAGCCATCTTTAGTTGAGCGAGGCAGATACTTGACCAAAAGGAAATCGTGTTTCGCATTAGATGTTTTTTGCACCGTGTCTACTATTTTCTACCATTAATTTTTCGTCTTACACCGATATTTCGGACCATTCAAAGTGACTAAAAACTAACGGAGCCTTTACCTCAGATCGTCAAAAGTCTTGTCACACAACGTGTTAGTATTTCCTGGTCACGAGACCGGGATTCAAAGAACACTTTTTTACGTTTTATTTTTAATGATCAAATTTTTTTGATTTTGGTCATTGAAAGATAGCGGACGATCCGGATAGGAAGGATTTATTTTTAATTTTCTTTCAGAGAAAACAATAAAATCCATTGATTAATCTTTTTTTTAATTAAGAAAAAAAAGCTTAACTGATTTTTTTTAGCAATCAAAATTTGTTTAATGCTTGCATGAAGCTTATTTTTCTATAGCGATAGAATTGGTCCAATTGACCTTTAATCCGAAAGAAAGAAATAAACATGAGGAAAAGAAAATCATGACAACAAATCTTTTTGTTTTTAATTAGGAAAAACAACTTAGTTAACAATCGAAATTCGTAAAATAACTTTTGATTCACACGAGAGTTTTTCTTTGCAAAGTATTTTTTTTTCTTTATTAGAAAAAAAAACCTCAGTTGATGATTTAAAACATCTAGTAGATCAAATTAACCTTTAATTCACCTCGCAGATATTTTTACTCGCTTGCTTTTTGTCTAGTATTTCTTTGGTTTGATTATTTGAAAAAAATAAATAAATAAGATCCAATTCACCCTTCGCTTTTTATCTATTTAATATATAAAACAAATGTCATCTATCTTATGTTCATCAAGTCGGCCAATGGGACATATATACAGTCTGTACGTCGTGTGGAAGAATAAATTTAAAAAAGCCAATTTAGTTTGGTGGTTTGAAAGTTGCACAATTTTCTATTATCAAAAAAAAAATTCTGGTACAACTATTATAGGTTGTATCCAAAGCAATTTTTATGCATAAACATCTTTGAATTTTAGTAACACTAGCTTTTTTGATTTCATCCGTTTTCTTTGTATTGCATTATTTATAGATTACCACAAGAGCAAAAAAATTCGAATTTTTTAATCACTGTTAATTCAGATTCCAGTGAAGCACTAATTAGTAAAACGCATTTTTTAATCTTTTTGTATAAATGTGTAAATAAATTATCATCAATCAATCTTGCACGAAAACCAATCCTTGGCAGTGGCTCTTTTATTACTGGTTTTTTATCATTTTATTTTTTATTTTTTATTTTTTATTAGATGGCGATGGGTGGAAGGGTGTGTTGGCGTGGATAAAAAGACACATCTGTCAAGTATTATTTTTTATCATCATTTTTTCATTATACACTATACACAAATTATTTATATTCAACCACTTTTCATTTGTTTTCATTGATATATATACATCTATCGAGAAAAGCGAAATTTTCCACCTTTTCAGCTATCTATTTCTCAAACAAGATTAAGCTTTTATTAAATTTATTAAATTTGTGAACAATTTCCCTTTGTATATGTAATTTTTTTAAATAATTAATTTTTTTGCTCAACGCAACAAATAAATAAAAATATTGATATAATAATATGACCGGCTAATGTTGATGCTCCAAACAATTATATAGATACCTTGCATTTGAATGTAATGTGTAAAGCCAACTCATACATAGAACGCCATTTCGGCACTACGTGCCTCGACCCTCAAATTCGAATGGGATGCTTCGTATTCGGTGTTAATTTTGATGCTCCGAACGAATATATATGCATGTTATTGAGTCGTGTGATTTTATAATATTATGATGCCAGAATGTCATTGCGCTATAATGCTAATTCGTATTTCACGAAACTCACTGTTACGTTTTTGTTTAAAGACGTTTTTTAATTATTTATTTATTTAAACATATAAAAGAAGAAAAGATTGCCGTGTTACGGTGCCTTACTAATTGCCGTAATTTCTGACTTTACCCAATTTTGAAATGTTTGGTTCTACGAGAAATAATTCGTTGTAAAGAGGATTCGTTTCATTCATTCAGTTCAGTTACGGTACGAATCACCACGAAACGAAACGAATCTATACGTCTTGTTTCTCAACTTTGGTAAACTGAATGTTTGGAGAAGGATGAGATCAAAATCAAAGGGCAAAACTTTGTGATGAGTCGTTTTTTTTCTTTGCTGCGCTGGCTTGAAATTTGTTAATTAATAAAATTGAAATTTGAATAGAAATATTTTCTTTTCCAAAAAAATGATAAATGGTTGTGGTTATTTTACGTCATCGTACTGTGTGAATCCCAATTGTTATCTGCTTGTCATGATTTGTGAAATTGAAAAACTTGTCTGTTTTGGTTCAAAACGCCAGGGTTGAGCGAAAAAGATATTTGACTGAAAGGAAATCGTGTTTCGCTTTATATGTTTTTTGCGTGGTGTCAACCGCTGTCTACTGTTAGGTCTTCGTCTTGCTCCGACGTTTCGGACCGTTCAAAATGACCAAAAACTTATATGGTCTTGTCTTGAAACCTTTACCTCGGATCGTCAAAGGCTTGCCACATAACGTGTTAGTGATATTTTCTGATCACGAGACCGGGTTTCAAAAACGGTTTATTTCGTTTTTGTCAATTTAATAAAAAAATGATCGATAAACAAACAATATGTGCAAATTTTTTTTGATTATTCGTGTTGAATTAAAATTTTTTTTTTGGATTTTGACTATTTGAGAGAGATAGTGGGTGATCTGGATAAAGAAAAAACTTTGATTTTGGCCATTTGAAGGATGGTGGATGATCTGATTTCCTTTTTGGAGAAAACAATAAAATCGTTGATTAAGCATATGAAAGCAAAAACCCGCATAAAAGTTAAAACCTTAATCTAGTAATAAAAATCTTGACTTCTTTGTACATACGCGCTAGGCTATTAATAGATTACTTTGTACGTATAGTGAAAGTCACTTGGTCCAATCAAAAATGCAATAAAAATTTACAGTCACATGATTTTTGAAGATCATCAAGTGCTAAATATATTTCAATTTCACATACAACAAAATTAAGGAATTGGCTTCTTGGAGGCGCAGAACACAGACCGATTACCGTACCGAACAAAGGGCTGATTGGCAAATCTTCTATACTTGGCATATCACCCAGTGTCTTCAAATCGAGGAATGTTGTCTTGATTAGCGTAACCTGAGCGAAAGGCAAAGGCGACATTATTTTTTTAATAAACAAAAGAGCAAAAGAGAAAATAATAAACAAATGACACTCGCTACACTCACATATAACTGGGACTTGAAACATATTTCCCGGGAAACAGCATGAATGTGTTCGCTTGGATGGGTTCGAGAAGACTTCCTTCGTCTGATTTAAATGCCTTGTATTGGAAATCCAAGTACTCATCGTTCGTTGTCTAATCTAGCTGTTACCATCCCACTAAGGGCACCGATCCCGCTGACAGATTTGACGAACACAACGGCAGCAAGTATTTTATATAGACATTTTTTATTATTATTATCAAGGTGTAAAGAGATTATTTTATTTTTTAAGAAAATGGCAAAAGTTTATTTTTTTCTTTTTTTAGAAAAAATGTGGCTGCAAGTGAAAGATTATTCTAACTTTATATGGCAAAATCATTCATTTTATTATTATCAATATAATAATAGTTTTTCTTTTTACATATATCGCTAAGTCCTTTGGAAAAATTGCAAAGAAGATGTTCTGTCGCCACAATTAAAAAACAGGAATTGGTCGTTCGTTGCTAAAAAAACCCCCTCAAGACTTTTTTGAAGGTGTACAATTCGCAAATAATTTCCTTATTATTATTGTTGTTGATAAGAAACCGACTAAATCTTTTAAAATGTTGTTTATTTTTAGTAATAAACAAATAATCAATTCAATTGTCAATCAATCTATTAAACAATAATGCTTTTTCTCAATTAAAAAGTATACGAAATAACCGATTCAATTGTCAATTAATTAGATGCAAAGGACATTGTTTTTTAGCATTTTTAATGGATAATGCTTTTCTTAAAAAGTAAACGAATAATCAACTCAACTGTTAATCAATTAAATGTATGGCATCTTGCTTTTGGCATTTTTTAGTTTAGCAATAAACAAATAATCAATTCAATTGTCAATTAATTAGTTAAACACATAATAGTAATGCTTTACTTAAAAGGCAAAAAATTTTTTTTAGCATTTTTAGTTAGTTAAACAATAATCAATTCGATTAATTAATAATATAATTTATTGTTTATTTAAAAATCTTCAAGTGCTTTTTAATTCATGAACTAGTCTGTTTTGTTTTAGTGGTGGCAAAAGTTAGGATAAAGAATCTTCGATGAAGAAGACGTTGAAGTGATCTAAGATAAATTATTGTTCAAAAAAATTAATGGTATAGAGAGCACCAAAAAAACAATTCCCTTTCCAAAACGCATTTGCACTAACCGTCTATAAGACTCAAAAATCAACCCCATCACATGTAATGTTGAAAACGTGTTTGCTTAAGGTCAAGTATATAATAAAAATATTGTCCTACTCTAAATTTTATTTGTGTAATAATTTGAAAAATGGTAAAATAAAAAAAATTTTTTCAAAAAAAAAAATCTTATAATTGATAAATATGAGTAATGATGACCTTGAAAGAGTTAGAAAGTTGATAAAAGCCGTACCAGATTTTCCTGAAAAGGTATTTACTAATCAACTATTATATAATCCTATATAATAGTATTTACTCACTCTCACATATGTTATTATTATATGTAGGGAATTTTGTTTCAAGATATATTTCCAATATTCAAAGATCCAAAAGCATTCGGGATTTTAATAGATCATATCGTAAATCATATTAAGAATGATTTATCTGAAAAAGTTGATGTAATTGTTGGACTTGATGCGAGAGGATTTTTGTTTGGACCTTTAATAGCATATAAATTGAATGTTCCATTTGTGCCTTGTAGAAAGAAAGGTAAATTACCTGGGAACATAATTACTGCAGAGTTTGTAAAGGAATACGGCGTGGTATGTATCGTGTAATTATGAGAGAGAAGGATATTGTAAGTTTATTATTAACTTTTTACTTTTATTTTATTTGAAATTAATTTTTTCTTTATTTTTGTAGGATACATTTGAAATGCAATCTGATTCTATTGAAAAAGATAAAAATGTTATTGTATTAGATGATCTTCTTGCGACTGGTTAGTAACGATTTTATCAATCATTATTTACATTAAATAAAACCAATAAATATATTAATTAATGAATGAAATCATAACAACTTTTTTTCTTTCCTCCAAATATAAAAAAGGTGGAACTGCAAATGCAGCTGGACAATTAGTTAAAAAATTTAATGCAAAAGTTTTAGAATATATATTTATTATAGAATTGGTTGAATTAAATGGCAAGAAAAATTTAGATTCTGATGTTTATTCGATATACAAATTTACATAAAAAATATTTATTAATTTTACTCTATATAAGTTAAATTCTTTCATTCGTTACTTGTAATAAAAAAAATTTGACGTTCCACACATCTAATGATCTTGATAATGACAATATATTTAAAATATCTATTCACATTAATTATGGTACAAATAATGAGGATTAATATGTTTATACTGTTCCTTTTGACTGTTAACTGATTGTTAACTTGATAAAATTTCCTGACTACTTGTAAACTTTACAATTATCTGTAATTTGTGTTTCGTAAGATTCGTCATATATATTAAAACAGTTCCATCTTACCCAATGATTTGTTGCGTACCTAGTTTATCAGTCGGGTCCTTGTTAAATTTGAAAATAAAACTCTCTCTTGTTTCAATATTATGATATTTATTAGACGACTTCTCATTGTTATTCCAACATACCAGATTATACCCACCAACCAATTTGCCAGTAGCTTTGATTTTCATTATCACAACTGTTTTTTCAATGTTTCCGCGCAATTTGCGAAAAACAGATTGTGACATTTCATCCTGAGTACCAATAGAATACACATGGTAATACCTTGTTACTTATCGATCCAATTTGAAATAAGTTCATGGCTTTCTATATTAACAATTTTCTTTTCCTTGTACTTTTCTGATTTCCTTAATGGACATTGCCAACCGACACTAAGGAATTTGATTATAAAATTGCAATTGCTCATTGATGACATCCTTGTAAGGTTGACTTTATATTTAAAATCAGTTGGTGATATTTAGTTAATGAGATAACATTTTGTAGTATATCTTTCAATTGAGCAAATCATTTTCCATTCAAAATAATCTTTATTATTCAGCACTTGATTTTGACCAATTCCCCATTTAATTGAACGGACCCAAATATTAACTTCCAAATTAGATTTTTTATAATAGGCATTAACATGGACTCTTCAATATCCATAATTCTGGACTATGAGAAATCGATTTATTACAATAATTTGAAGTATAATATATTTTATGAACATATATTGATATATACTAAATTTCGTTGTATCCGTTCATCGTTTCTACAAAATATATGGTTTCAAATCTTCTATATAATAATTCACTGAAGCATATGCTTCAAAATATCTTTTGGTATGTTAATTAAATAAATATAGCTGGAAGATTATTATAAACGTGTCGTAATCACAATTCACACAAAAGATATATATACACAAACTTTAAATCATCTGAAATACTCTTGAAGATACATAGTAATGGGGTTTGTATATATTCACGGATACCGTTAATATTAAAGGGGTTACTATTAAAAAAGCAAAAATCCCTTAAAAATATATGTTGATCACTTGATTTTAATAGTGTGCGACCCTGTGTGACCCCTCTTGTGGTATCCGTGAATACAAACCTTAAAGATACGTTTCTTTTTTCAAAAATAATCATATGGTTATAATACCTTTTTAATTTGATTGTTTAATAAAACAGCATTGATCCGGCTTTAAGTATAGATAGATATAAAGTTTTGGTGTTACTACACTCGCCCCAACAGTAATTTCCCGCATCAAAAAAATTATTAATAGTAATGGTAATAGATTTTAAAGATAATCATAATTTATAAAGATCAAAGGACTAACCAGACTGTAGATGAAATTTTACTATAATAAGTTAAAAGGGATGAGGCTTATTAATAACTGTTCTTTTAATTGGTTCTTTGAACAATATCTTTTCATATGAAATAAAATTCGAGCCACAAGACCTTAAATAATGGGTCCTATTATATATTGAAATTCCCATAAACATAAATCCATATCCAAACATTAAATGGTTATGAAACTCCAGTAGCGTGCAACTTAATAACTGTTCTTTTAATTGGTTCTTTGAACAATATCTTTTCACATGAAATAAAATTCGAGCCACAAGATCTTAAATAATGGGTCCTATTATAATATTGAAATTCCCATAAACATAAATCCATATCCAAACATTAAATGGTTATGAAACTCCAGTAGTGTGCAACCATATTTTGGCGTCATATAAACAATAAACACTTCAATATCAATTATTCGATTAAATATTAGTAGACAACATCCTAATACTAAATTTAAGTATATTGCTGAATGGATCGCTGTAATTCCATGTCGTCAAACAATTAGATTTAAAAGATTTATTAATCAATTTGTAATTGGACGTGATAATATCAAACATGATATTGATAATATTAAAGTACAATAAATATTGAATTAATATATATAAACCTGTATGTATTGAATTCCCAGTCTGGACCATTAGTATTAGTATCACAAACAATGTTCGAAATTTGGCAAGAATTTTTTTTGTGCACATTCAAAAAAAAATTTTTTTTCCAGTGCATTAATAATATTCTTTTACAAATAGCGGAAATCATGTTGATTTCGATTTAAATAATTCCTAAAAATTAAACCATTTTTAGTGGAAAATCCTCAACAATTCACACTCTATTTTACCAATTGCAATATTAAGTTCTGTTTTGAATTGAAATAATGATTAAATTTTTTTAGAATATCTTTTAAATCAGCAAAGTACATTGTTGCTAAAATGAAATCTTCATCTATCTGGTTGTATAATAATTCAGCTTGTTTATCACCTTCTTCATCAAGGACTGAAAGCACTGAATCCGCTATTCTATATAAATTCCCCACAGAATTAGAAAAGACAACTGTCTGATATTACACGAATTTAATATTACTAATTATTAATACCCTGGATCAAAGTTCCTTTATATCTTTCAAAATATAAAACCTCATCTAAAAGCATCCCTATAAAGAAAAACAGTCTGTTATTTGAATTTTAATTCCAGAAATACTCCCATGAATTTGCAATGATGGCAAAGTTCATCTTTCTTTCCATGATTTTTTCCATGGAATTTTAAGCCTTTCAGAAATACCACTTCTATAACTAATCATATTAGATGCACCATTGCTTCCAAAATGAATTATTTTTTAGGATATTTCATTAGTCACAAAATAATCTTGATTGAGAATATTTTCTGCAGTGATCAATCATTCCTAAATATCTCATATATGGCATATTATCTACCTACAATTGCTAGATATTTACTATTACTCCAATATGGATATAAATCCATTGAACAAGAATGGATCTTTCTCGTTGATGGAATTTACTTGTGCTCGATTGAATTGATTGAATTGATTGAAATTGTTCTGCTTCGCGTAATTCTTCAGATTTTTTGCATTCTTTAGTTCTCAATAATCTTAAACTAGATGTACGTACCTCTTGCAAATCTTGTTTCCCCATTTTGATTTCTACATATTAGATTGTTTCTTCATTAACAATTCCAACTGTTAACTATGAATATGATTTAAACCATCCAGGATCAATAGTTTTCTATTATGTAGTCTTTGTTCATCGCCAGAACTCTCAGTTTTATCACTATCAATTAATTCATCTGAAGATATTTCAAAAATTTCCACTAGCTGGAATATTGGAAGCTTCACTAGAAAATTTAATTAATTTGACATTTTTAAATATACTAAACAAAAAATTAATTAAATTTTCGATGAAAAAAATTTGTTAATTAAATGATATTAAATTTTTAAATGATATTTAAATTTTTAAATGATGGAGATTGGCATCGTGGAATAATAAAAATTCTTCGATCCTTGTTACGCCCGGAATAATTTTTAATATAATAATAATAGTGATAACTTATTATTTAATTAATTAATTAATTATTACTTATTTATTATTTAATTAATAATTATTATGTGGAGGGAAGTTTCTAGTTTTTAATATTAATATTAATATGGCGCACACGAAATTTCATGCACTTGATCACAAAAAATCTATGCCACTTTGATCGTGATCATTTACAATAAATGATTTGCGACGCACAGCCACACGCCAAAATCTTTATTCATTATAATAATGGAAATTTATTGTTTTCTATTTTTATTTGTTTTTACCATTAAAATATAACAAACAATTATTAACGTAGTTCGATACAAAAGGATTATTATTGCATTTTGCCGTAGCAAATGGAAAAATATCATTATAGTTACTAAAAAGTAAAAATAGAAAACAGATAGTAAGTTATGGATTAAAATTTTGTATAAATAATGAGGAAGAAATTCAACGAAGATTCAACAAAAAAAAAATAATATCTTGAAAAAAAAAACCCAAATAAATAAAAAAAAAACCAAAAATTTCTTCACAATCAATAAAAATTTTTTCTTCTTCGAATCAAGAGTAAATAAATAATTTACAAAATAAATTATATATTTATTTAATCATAAAAAAAAAACCTTTCACAAATTATAAAAAAAAAACAAATTAAAGATGACTGAAAGTAAAAATAAAAATATCGTCGTTTTATGTGACGGAACTTGGAACGGGCAAAGTTCGCTTACAAATATTTTCAAACTGTCTAACGAAATTATTACAACTGATGATCAGAAGGTCGAGTATGATGTAGGATTGGGAATTGGAGATAGACCAATAGAATTTCTGATAAATGGAGCTCTTGCAGTTGATCTTGATGAGAAAATTAAAAAAGCATACAGATTCATTGTCTCAAATTATCAACGTGGTGATGATATTTGGCTTTTTGGATTCAGTCGTGGTGCGTACACTGCAAGATGTGTGGCTGGAATGATGAACACCTGTGGAATTCTAAAAGAAAACGACGAGAAACTTATTGACATTGCTTATCAAAATTATCGTAAACATCCAAACGGACGAAATTCAATCGAATTCAAAGATAAATTCAGCTACCAACTTGAAGCCGACGAAACACCCATAAAGTTTCTTGGTCTGTATGATACTGTTGGGGCATATGGCATTCCAAGATATGTTATGACAAAAGGAATAGATTATTACGAGTTGTTTGATCAACACGTGTCTTATATAGTAAAATATGCATTCCAGGCTTCCGCAACTCATGACTGTTTCCCATTCTTCGAACCATGCCCAATAAAAGATAATGGTAGAACTATTTGTAAACAAACATGGTTCCCAGGTGTTCACATCGAGGTCGGTGGCGGAACTTCCTTTGGACTTAGTGGTGATCAGAAAATTCCAACCGCTTCACTCTTATGGATGATAGAGAACATTTTTGAAGTTGGAGGATTAAAAATGCGTCATGAACTTGAATATTATCGAACTGTTTATGCACCTGAATATACCCATTCATGGAACACCCCTTCTTACATTATTGAACGAGGCATACACCATTTCTTATACAGCATTAAATATATTCGGTTTATTTCATTTTTGTTTATTAAAGAGCGAACAATTCCGTTAGTGACAGAACCCGGTAACAAGTATTCATTGAAAAAAGATCTTTTATTCAGAGATGGGGATTGGAATGGTATTTTTATCAATCGAAAACAATTAAGACAACAATATATTTCACGTACATACGAAAAATTACGTGAAGCTATGAAAGAAGAAGATATCTATCTACCTAACAATATTGAATATTAACACTTTTTAATTTTCTATTAAACTAATTTTTAATTTTAATTTTTTAATTTTTTGATTTTTAATTTTACATTTTTCATTTTGTCAATAAATAAATAAACTTTGTGATTTTTAATTTAAAATACGAGGTCCCAAAGTGCAAGCTGTCTTTAGGTCTCTACATTTAATTTTTCTGCCTTGAATTAGTTGTTGGTATTTTTTTGTCTGGCTTAAATTCCCATGTGTTCCTATTTTTTGAGTTTACCACGTGGACTTTTAAAATAATGCACCGATGTGCCGTGTAACTATATAATAATTTTAAAATAACCAATTTTCCATTAATTAATTAAACTTTACTATATATTAATTGCCAAATCCGTGAATGAATCAAGAGTCCCCTCAAATTTGTGCTTCCATAAAAGTAATAATACTATATATTAGTATTACTATTAAAAATGCAGATCTTTCTCTGAATCACCAATTAAGTGTGTAGATTATTGTTTTAAACTTTTGCAAATCAGGCAATCGTTAGTGCCCATAAAGTTTTATCAGAAGCAAAATATTTAATGTAACAATTTCTTACTAAACAAGAGATCAATGAGAAAATTTAAAGGTGGGCGTAAAGCAATGAATATTCATGAAGTTATTAGAGATATACTTTTTTTATATAGTAATTTTCTACTCTATTTGATTATATACAATTCCAAGACTTTACAGGTAGATGTAAAATATGGCGATTGGAAGATTGATATTTTCATTTATTAGATATGCTATATAATTAATTAATTATTCGAGTACAATGTTATATGGGGCATGCTGCAACAAAACCAGACAAAGTGAACATTTGTATTACCAAGGATTTCAGGGATCAAAATTTGTAATGTGATTATTAAAATTTCCCATTTGTTTAATATTAAGTGATATATAGAATTACTCCTATATAAAAATAGTTAATATGAAGTTAATTTACATCAGATCTACTATGGAACCCAAGAATTATAGTACTATCAGAAGTATTCTAAAAAAGGAACAAGGTGAAAAAATTGCTCCTTACATTTTCAAAATAAATGATACTCAAACACTAGAAACTTATCTAAGAAAAGAAAGGATTACTTATGAAATTCACCATGAAGAAAGGAAAATCATAAACATTAAGAAAAGAAAGCAGAATGAAGGTGTATTATTACCTAACAAAAAGCAAAAATCTTTAAAAGGAAAATAACAGCCATTTTCTTTAATGGTTGGAATGAATTTCAATTATACAGAGGAAAATATTTCCTCAATCCTTAAATTACTTTCTTATTTTTGATCAAGGTCATTTTTTAACTTCAATTTGAGTTAATTGACCATTTTGTTGATCTTTTAATTTCCTGTTTTCCTCTTCTAGATGATTAATTTTTTTTTCTAAATTCTCTATCTTATCCAATAGCTCCTGTTTCTGTTTTTTACTTCACTCTTCAGATTTTTCTTGAAATTTGGTTACTTTTTCTCTTTCAATTTTTAATTCTTCTTTGGTAATTGATAACTCTTTTTCTAGTTCTCTAGTTTTATTTTCTAGGTGAAAATTGAAAGCTTGTGAAAGTAGTTCTTTGTCAGAAAGTTTTTTAGTTGATTTACAAAAACATCTGTTTCTATCCCTTTTTAACCTACCACATTTCTCACATCATGGAAGAGTATTATTATCATAATTGTTTTTACATTCACCACAGATAAAGACAATGTCAGAATAACCATCAGGAATATTACGAGGCACCATTTGATGAGTAGCAGGAACAGTATCAAAATTAAGGAGAGTTGGGTCATCAAAATCTAGAAAACAGAAGTTGCACTCTTGTTCATCTCCCTGGGCTATTTCCAGAATTCTATATTCTAATTTCATATTGGCTTACTTGTTCTTTTGAACAATAAAAATCTGGAACTTCTCTTTAGTCTTTTCTTTTCTTTTACTTATTAATTGTTTGAACTTTTGCAATTTATTTTCTTTATTTCCTGATTTTTAGCAGCTAAATCATTTTCTAATAAATCTATTCAGTCTTGAAGTTTACCCATTGCAGCATCATGCTTCAACACAGTTTCAAGCATTTGACACTTTCTTTATTTCATAGCTGCATCCAGTGCCTTTTCAGGTTCCTCTTGCTCTATCCATACTTCATCTAGTTCATTTATTTCTACTCCTAAATTTTTAATCTGTTCTTCTTTTTCATTTAACTTCTTTTCATATTCTTTCTTTTGTTCAGTAAGTTTATAGCCTCTTTCACTTCACTGTGAACAAGTTGAGTATAATTCATTTGAACTATCAATAACATTTCTTCAATAGTAATATTGTCAAATCAAATTCTTTTACAATTCTTAGCTCATTCTCTAGTTTCATTAGGATCCACTGCCATTCTTAATTTGCCTTCATCCATTCACTTTTTGTTTAACTTTTTGTATTGTAATGTATTAAATCTCCTTTCTTTATTAATACGCTATTATGTTTATATTCTCAAACTAATATTTACACCTAAAAATATAGACTATAAAGTAAAATAAAATGAACGCTATAATAATGACAATGGTTAGTAGTTAATAGTTCCACGAGTGTGGTCCTTATGACTTTCTCTATAACAAATATCTCTATATATAAATTTAACTGGTATGTTGGTTAACAATTTAATTCTAAAATATTCTATTCTTTACAGGACAATTCTTACAGTTTCACTATGCAAACCAGCCCAAGATCTACCCATTCTCAGTTTTCAGGGAAGAGGATTTCAATACTTGAGTGTCTAAGGATTTACTGCTAAAAAGCCTACCCACGGGATTTACTGCTAAAATAGCCTATCCAATAAAAATGAATCCGTATATAATTAAAGATAATTCCACCAAAGGCATCCCTAAGGGGAAAATATAAATAAGAACAATATTAAAATAAAAGCGTATTTATTTAGGAGAGTGCGGTTGAATTTCACAATGGCTTTCAATAGGTAATAAAATTAAGAGGATTTGGGTAAAATATTATTGTTTATTTATTTATTTAGTTAATTAATTCTAATTAGTCTGACCTAATTATTCTCTTAGATGGTCCAGAGAAGAGTGTATTTATACTTCTTCTTGTTCCACTAATATAACATGATTTGTATGTCTTATTTATCTAAGTTAAGTTATTTTTACTAAAGATCTCTTCTAAAAATTCTAAAGAATTTTGAATTACTTCGATATTCCTAATTAAATTCAAATTAATAATTCAGTTAAATATTTCACCACACATTTTCTAAATAAAGATAAATTATACAACATGATCCATTCGGATCAGCTAAATTATATAGACAAATATAGAAATGATAATATATAGATTACATAAGATAATAATAAAAATAGTATTAAGAAATATAGTAATATTTAAAGTGTTTGTGCTGGTCTCTGTCCTATCTTTGGTAAGTTACAGTCCTAGCTACCAGTCTTAGTTATTAATTAAATTCGGTTCCTTTTAAACTAATTATAATTCATGTAGGATTCTTTTGTGTAATTATGTGATCATGTGACATGGAAATCATAATTAATAATAATACTAATAAAATAAAGACTACAAAAGGAAGGCATCCAAAAATATGTTCACAGTATCATCATGTTCCCTTACAGTGCCAATTGTCTATACTCAAAGATCATGAAATTTAAATATTATGCGATCTATACATCATATTTTAAAAAAATTACCACCATTCAATTCAGCTTTAAAAAAAGAATTAATTCAAGATGTAAAAAAAAATTAGTCCCATTTTTATCTTTCCTAATTTAGATATTTCATAAATTCATATGTTTTATTTATTCTTTCTTTTAACAAAAGTAATTAAAAATGCAAAAAAAAAGTATAAATTACATGAAAAATATAAAACCCAAATTTTAATTTCATATACACAGAATCAGAAACCTCCTGTGTGAACTATACTTTTTCACTGCAAATTCTGCCAACTTTCCTGAAATCCCTTTCCTATAAATATTCATGTATCTCCAACTTTTTTGTGCATAATGATGAATTGTTGTCAAAGATACTGAATTTAGTGCTTTTGGTACAAGTAGACACTTGCTGTAATACAAAAAAGGAAAGTGACATGAGGGATTTATATGCTGTAATTCAAAAAATAATTACAGCAGGTGTCTCTAGGTACAAGCATCAGTGTAACTAATATTGACACTAGAATCTGAAGAATAAATTTCATCTAATAAAATAAAATCTGAGTCAGAAGAATCTGATGCATTATTTTTTTTTTCAAATTGGCCTGTAGACAAATTTTTAGGTCGATTTTTAAAAATTTTCCTTTGAGCAATTTGACTTTTTGTCAATGGCATGTTTAATTATTATAATACCAGAATTTTTTAAAATAAAATGAATTAAAAACGCGACATTACATGAATTTACTTAGTCCCATTTTTGGATTTTTATATACAAATTGGTGTTACTTTGAACCTGCATAATTTGGTCAATACTGAAAATAAAAGAAATCTAACCACTGATTTTTCTAAAAAGTTTTTTTCTTTACTTTTACCAGGTTTAGTAATGTCAATTTTTATTTTGAGTATAAATGATTGGTGCTGTATATCCCACATGTTTCATGTGTAAACAGTGTATATACAATCCACATATAATTTCTAATGCATTTTTCTGATGAATTGTTGCAGTATTTAGTGTTAATATTAACATTAACATTTCTTTGTGTAATATACTGACTGGACTATATTTTAATTTTTGAAAGCAAAGTTCTTTTATTGATTTGTATATAAAATAATTTGTAATTAAAAGTTCACATTGCATTCTATAAACTTGTTTCTATATAACGAATCTTTGCATAAAAAATTATAAATTTTTTATATTTAATTAAATAACTGCAGTAAAACATATGAATTCAAATAAATCATAAATTACATAAAATAATAGGTATCTATGGTGTTTTTTTATTTAATGACAACCATTTTTCCACTGGTGTAAAATTTCATTCTGTATCATTACATGAAAGATTGTATTGGTGTAATACATTTTGATTTTCTTTAAGTATCAACTATAAAATAATAAAAATGTGATAAATATTCTGCACACATACAATTTAAACAAAATTACTCGAGCAATAAAAGAATTAAATTTACCTTCATGATGAATAATAACTTAATTATTTTAATGTTATTCAAAAAATTAGAATATTCAAATGGATAATTTACACAAAAAATTTTTTCTGCTACAAATATATTTTTTCCTGCCAAATTTACCCTATATAATTCACCATCTTGTTCTATAAATATGTATTTTTGAATAAAGTATATTTTTTAATTAAAATTTGAATATAGCATAGCAAATTCTAACTAAAAATATAATTAAAATCAATAAACTTACTATAAACAAATATAAGCTAGTGTATAATATTTGCTTGCTAATTTTACATCTCCTTTTCCTCACCAGAAAAGTTTACATAACATCAGGAAATTTTCCCTGCCGCAATATTACATCCATAAATTTTAATATGTAAAGTTGTAATATTTGCATAAAAATTATGTAATATTTACACTCAATGTAATAATTGCATAATATTACGGGCCTGCTGTAAACTTACGTAAATAGTGTAATAATTACATAAATCTGCATCAGAAAAATTTCCTGATGAATAAGTCCACACAATTATGAAAATTTTATAAAGATCACCATTATATTTGTTTTTATCATTCTTAAATGGTGGTCCTACATTTTCAAATAATAAGACTTCATTTGATCTGTCACAATAGTTCAAGAGAATACCATCTGCCTTTCTTGCATAAGAAGTGGTACCATAAGTCAGTTCATGTCACCATTTTGAAGATTGAACATCATTTTCATTCCTATTCAATTATATTAGATTAATACAAACAATATAAATATTTATGATATTTATTATAATATTTTAATTTTTTCATTTGACATACCACATTGAAGTAAAAGTTTTTGGAAAATATAATTTCAAAAGTTCAAAATCTTGTGAAATAATTGTTGATGTGTAAGTGCTTTCATCCATGTCCCTATCTAATTGTTCACCATAACCATTTCGGAGTTGCAACAATTTAATCATTAAGACCTGCTTAATAAACTATAGATGCTGGTCACAATTCTTGGTGATGGTTGCAACCATATTTGTGACATATAAAAATGGTTTGTGACACCTGGTTACAACCACCTTTGTGACCACTTTGGTTTCCTTTTTTGGATTGTGACATGGAACACTATAATAAACCTAGATTCTTCTATATTAAAACCTTCAAAACTTCCTATATTTTCAAATTTTGATATTGTCTTGTGTAGATTTTGCTTAAAAAAAAAGAAATTAAATGAATAAGAATTAATCAATAAAATCAAACAAAAGCATCAATAATGATTAGTTCATTTACTGAAATGTTTTCTTGAAACCATTTTTTTATGCTATCGACATTTACTTTGGGTATCTTGTTTGAACTTGCAATTTTTTTTAATTCATTAAAGCTATTTTGATTTACTAAGTTATTGTTTTTATTGCTGATGTTAAAAATATTTGCTTCAGCAAGTCTATTTCAAATCAAAAAATTTTTTTTAACATAAAAAAAGATTGAATTGATTAATTGCAATTTTCATTATATAAATAGACCTTGCATTAAATTCCTGATCTGTCAAATTTTCAGTGTTGGATTCTTCATGTTTTTTTGAAAGTTGTGGAAATTGTGGTAACTAAAATAAAATTTCTAGTTAACTACATGTTGGCTAAATTAAAAAAAAAAAAAAAAACTTTAAATTTTATTTTTACCAGAGGCAAAGATTCTCTGTACATAACTTCATGTGCTGCAGCAAGATTACCAGCAGAAATTGTATTGGTAGTGGAGGAGATATATTTTAGAATTTCATATTCATCATATTCATCATCAATATATTCTATTTAATGTAAAATTATATAAAACATCCAAATTAATTGATATAAATGGTCTAAAATCTATATATAACATACCAAGCTTTTTTTTAGTCATTATTCTTGATGTTGTTGATAATGGTTTTATTATTTGTTCTTCTTCTTCTTGTTCTTCATATCTAAGAGATATACCAAAAAGCAAAACTTTAATTAAATCATCAAGATATTATATACAACTAGAGTAACAACAAGTGGCGGGTGATAACCACCACCACCATCCTTATTCTTAAAACACTTACCCTTTTACTTCTACAGCATCTTTTTCTTGCCTTCTTTTTCTTTTGTTTTGATTATACATTTTTTTTTTGTTTAATAAAAATATTTTTAAAAAAGAAGTTTGTTATTTGATCAACATGTACACATTAATTATTTATCCTATTGGTTTTTTTTTTTTTTTTTGGTAGGACAGATGTGAATTGATTGATTTTTTTTTTTTTGGAAAAACAAAAAACAATTTATTTTTTGACAGAGTCCAAGGTGACAAAATGTGAGTGTTGTTGTTTGGTTT
>CAJVPN010000582.1:0-24652 GCA_910592215.1 Entrophospora candida
TGACTATAATTATGATGGTGAAAATTATGATGATGATAATGATTTTGATGAATTTATTAATTTAGAAGATAGTAGTAGCAATCAAGAATTCTATGAAGATATATAACATAAGTTTATTGCAATTAGTATTTCTTATAAATAAATATTCAAACCAAAATTGTTATCTTATTGCATATTACATATTAGTGGTATATACCACAATTGATTTCTTGTGTAATTTTTTAGTAGGGTATATACCATGGTATATACCCCTCAAATCATTTATAACATGTTATATACCATCCCTAGTTGCGACATGGAACACTAAAACCCTCCTTATGATTGAATTGACCTATCATAGTGGTGTATCCATTGATTATCTGGGTATTTGAGTACTTGGTTGATCAATAATAATAAAGCTCAACACTTCATGAAATACAAATGTTCAATAAATGAATGGTCTTTGACTCGACTTTTAAGTGTTCTTTTTCGCTTTCGCCTTCACAGCCATTTTCGCCTAAATTTAAAATGTTGAGTTAAAGAAATTATTGAATAATAAGATAAAACTCGCCTGAAAGAAAATTCCATATCAGAAATTTAAAGTTTTTTTGTGAAACCGGTTCACTCAATAAATAGTATTATAAACACAAAAAAAATATTCTCTAAAAATTAAAGGAAAAATCTCACTGTAAAAAAAGAGCAAAGGCTGCAAGGGTTATAAAAGAACTATTTTATAAAAACTTTTGGTTCTCAAAAATGCCTGGTCGTATGCTTTTCCGATATACTATTGATGAAGTGATAAAACATAATAAAACTTCTGACCTTTGGGTAATTCATAGGAATAAAGTTTATGATGTAACAGACTTTGTATATGATCATCCTGGAGGACCAGAATTACTTGAAGAATGGGCAGGAAAAGACATTTCGAAAATCTTGTCAGATCCTGATTCACATTTACATTCTGAAGTGGCTTATCAAGTATTGTCAGAATCATGCATAGGAGAGATTATTCAAAATGGTAATGAATATATTATTAGCGAAAGTTGCATGTTTATTATTATTATTATTAATTGAAATATATATATATATATATAGCACATGGATGTGAACAAAAAAAAACAAACGTAGTCCATGATTATCAAAAAGAAAAGTTTTTGGATTTAAACAAACCATTATTTTCACAAATGCTTAATTATAATTTCAACAAAGAATTCTACCTCAACCAAATTCATCGACCTCGTCACATTTCATATTCAGCTAAATTATTCGGAAATGATTATTTAGAATTATTGACAAAAACACCTTGGTACATTATACCAATTGTATGGATTCCTATAGTAATTTATCATGGATATATTGCATCAAAAACTTTAAATTCAACAACATTTTCTATTTTATTTTTAAGTGGTATTGTAATTTGGACTTTGTTAGAATATGCCTTACATAGATTTTTGTTTCATATTGACAAATTTTTACCTGATCATCCTTATGCACTTACATTGCATTTCACAATACATGGAATACATCATTACCTACCTATGGATAGGTTAGTATATAACAAATTATTATTAATAGTAATATTTATTAAATTAAATGTACTCTAACGTATACATATATAAAAACTTATATACAGACTTAGGCTTGTTATGCCGCCAGTGCTTGGAGGATCAATTGCATATCCAATCATAAAATTAGAATATCTGTTGTTTCCTGAAAGTATTTCATGTGCTATAATTGCTGGCGAAGTTTTCGGCTATATTTGCTATGATTTGACACATTATCATCTCCATCATGCTCAACCATTTGGCAAACATTTCCAAACAATGAAGAAATATCATTTAGCACATCATTACAAAAATTATGAATCAGGTTATGGAATTACAAGTAAAGTATGGGATATAGTGTTTGGTACAGAATTAGGGTAATCTCATTTGGTAATTGTCATTATAGTCACCATTATTACAATTATAATTAAATATCCAAGCTATTTAAATTATAAAAAAATAATAAAATATAGAAATGATTTTAAAATTGAATATGTTTGTTTATAATATTTTAATACTAATATTGTTTGATTATTAGCAGATATCATTATAAATTTTATTTGCAACAATAAATCATACACATTATAAAAAAGGAAGATGTAAAGAATAATATTTAGTACGTAGATAATTTTAATTTAAATTTAAGGTTACAAGCAAGCAATGACAGAGAAGACCAGGGTAATATGGAGTCAGTCCTGAGAGCAAATGTGGAGTCGCATCCAACTCAGTCCAAATATACCAAGTCACCCAAAGTCCATCCGACAGTCTCTTCAAGTATATTGTAACAGATGTACTCGAACATAAGTGAGGTGATCCTCCAGTTCGATCTTGCATTACAGTTTTTTATAGTATATTAGCATCCGAATTAACAATGTTATTATCTCAGTCATATGACATGAGTTTTATGATAAATTATTTTTAATAATTATGAGATGAGCACGGTCATCGAGATCAATGGCAACAAACAAACATTAAGATCAAACATTAACCCCAATAACATTAATACTAACAATAAATTCAGCATATATACACACTAAATTGTTTCAATTTTTGCAAATTAAGTAAAAGGATTTTCAAATCAAGATCAAAATACTCCAAATTAGGAAACTATTTGTATACCAATGATTTTTTTTAAATTATCTCGGCGATAGATTGTGTAATAGCTATCAAATCTGTTTTTTATAATGCAAGTCACTTAGTCCCGTAACTTTTTATTGGTCATGTAGATCCTTCGAATCCTCCGAAAATGGAAATGCAACACCCCAAAATAAATCGTGTTTTTGAGACCTCCCTCTACAAAGTTACGATTTCATCTTGTTGATATGTCATGTTGTTGTGGATGATTTGAGCTTCAAAGTTTCACAAGTTTACCGAGTTTACTATGTTTAGCCCTGACGCGAATTGAAACAAAATAAAAAATTTGAATTTTTTCCCTCACATTGCAGATCTTTTGTCACATGAATTTCCAGATAATTTATTCTTTATATATTAATATATATAAAAAAAAAAACGCAACAAACAGCTAAATCCATTTATTTCAAATTTAATAAATAGGCTATTGCATTGATCAAAGAAATGTGCAAATCATGTCATTATTTTAACTAGTAATGAATGGTATTAGTATATATTATTATTTCCGATTTACTTACTATTTATGAAATGACCAGGAAATATCACATGACCAAACAATTTTTATTGCATTTTTGATTGGACTAGGTGGGTGGCTTGCACCATAGATACCGTAAGATAACACCCCCGAAAGATAGTACCCACACTACTTTAAAACAATTGAAAATCATTTGTAAAAAGGAGCGCTATCTTTCAAGACTTTACAGTAAGCAGCCCAGTGTAAATTTAGAAACCTTCTGCGGAAAATTACTAATGTACGACGTCACACTCCCACATTCCCGCCCACATTGAATTTTTATTTGTGACCCGCACTATATACGTTTGCAGATCTTATTTTCAAAAATCTATTACTATGGTTTCTTTCTATGGATATCAAACTCAGGGATTTATTGTGACCAAATGGTTATTGTCTAAACAGGATATTCATTATAATATATAGCTTGAAAATTCCGATGGAATTCCAATCCCCAAATCCCTATTTGAAAAAATACATTACGTGTAACATTCATTCTGAATAATTTGTACAAAATTGGCGCATATTTAATAACAACAACAATAAAGATTTATTAAATATTTAGTAGTCTCAATGTGTGTATTACTTGTGAAATTTTTCTTTGAATAATTATTCAAACAACAACATTTTCTCTATGAACGGTTTGATGTATATAATAAGAACCGAAATATGAGCCATTTATCAACGGAACAACCTGAAATTTTATTTGGTGCGTTATGTTCACTGTAAATTTGTCTTCGAATGAATCACTCATTATGTTATTATTTACCATATATATACTAACTATAAATATTATTCCCACGGGTTTCATTTAAATTTAAATTTTACATCTTTTTTTTTCCAAAAATTTTTTTTCAATTACGAAAAAAATATGCCACCATTTTCATCATCGTCATTATCATTAGACGAAAGCGACGACGAAGAAGCAATATACGAGCCACTTTTACCCAGAACTCACAATAATAAACGCAAATTCTGCGTAAAATGTTTAGGATTTTTATATTGCCTTGGTGTGACGATCTTTTTGTTGATAGCAGTCATCTCAATAATAGATTTGTTTCAACCATCTGAACCAATTTTAATCAATGATATTTCAATCATTCCCAAGCAATATCATTTAAAACAAATAGGAAAGCTTTTAACTGATGCATGTATACTTTAGATTTTTATTTTTATAAAATGTGAATTAATATTGTTATTATTATTATTTTTTTTAGGTGAGCTTTGTTCTAGATGCGATTATGTTATTGATTCACTTTCCATTGATGAAAATAAAACTTTACATGAAAAAAAGAACAACAATGAATCATCTTCGATTGTTGCATCATCATCATCATCATCATCATCATCATCATCATCATCATCAATTACATTGGCCAAATTAACATCCACATCTAAATGGTATAATATTTTTTCGCGCAAATATTCAATTCGTGAATTTCATTTTAATCACACCTTAAATACAACGAATGAAGTTTCAACCGCCATTACAACATATGGTTGGTGGTATGGTAATATTGAAATCAGATTTCCTGCTGCAATTGATACTGCGATCATTTCAAAAGAAGAAGAGGATGATAGTGATGATGACGATGATATATTGAAACAATCTTGTGTGTACAAGATCAGCATCACCACATTTTTACATCAAGGTAGCATATTTAAGAAATGTGAAAATAATGGAGATTTGGAATTTCATAAGATTTCTTTGGTGACCGGAAATATGAAAATAGGGTTGGAATTCTTTTCTCCTGATAAATCAATTGCATTTGCGAAAACAATGAGAACAAATTCAAAATTCTCTTCAACTCCTGAAAGGTAACTAAATAAATGACAACTGAAATTGATTTATTTACTTGATCTAATATTTTCCTTCTGATATTTTTCCCCTATTAGAAATGTTACCATTAATGAGAATACACCATTTCCAAACATATTGGTTGCCATTTATACCGTCTATCATGATTTAGCAGTTAGTAGTAGATCATGATGATTATATATTCTTATTGTTCTTATTAGATTTGATTAGATTGATTATAATTATTGTAATTATTTATTTTATTATCAACTTGTACTTTTGTAATGAGATTCTTTTAGAAAAAAAAGTCATTAAAAAATTGTAAATTGTTATTTTTACGCCAACGCAAAATTGCAAGGGGGAATATAGGTTCTATATATCAAGGTGATGTTACACGTTAACAGAATAGTAAAACAGGTTTTTTACGATATACATATATATATATATATATTAATAATAACTACCAATCGAAACTACTGAAAGTTTAAATAGCGGCATCACCACTTTTAATACCATAATTAGGTAAAGTTAATATACAAGTATGAAAAAACAGTAACTTTTATCTATTAAATTAAATAATTTTGGGCATTGATTATCAAAAATAGCCTTTGTGGCGCAGAATATGTCTAAGGGGAATGTGCAAATGACCTCATATGGGCACTCCCCAAGATTGAATTTTATTGGTTGCACAATTAATTCAGCCAATTTGCCCGACAAATAAATATATTAATATTAATATCATTAAATATTATACGAAAGATTTGATTTTTTTATTAACAATATAATAATTTCTTTCTCCAAAAAAATAAATCAATAAATTATTATAAAATGTCTAATCGTAAGAAAGTGCTTTTAAAGGTAATAAATAATGAAAATCAAACATTGTATATTATTAAAATTTTCTTATGGGACTTCTAAAATTTACTTCTTTCTTTCCTTCAATCCTTTCCTCCTTAAATTCTTAAAAGGTAATAATTTTGGGTGATAGTGGGTAAGTTACATATATTAAAACCGTTTTCGCGAGATTATAAAGATCTGTCGAATATATACATACATATATGTATATAACAAAGCTATATTTAGTAACGTTAATATATTTATTAATATTATTAGTGTTGGAAAAACGTCTTTAATGAACCAATATGTGAACAAAAAATTTACAAACCAATATAAAGCCACTATTGGGGCTGATTTTTTAACTAAAGAAGTTTTGGTTGATGATTGTCTCGTAACAATGCAGGTAATATATAATAAATTCACTAGAGTAATTCATGCATTCATTTACTCATTCATTCAGTTCAAACGTTTAATTCATTATATATAACTATTTAAATAAAAGATATGGGACACTGCAGGACAAGAACGATTTCAATCATTAGGTGTTGCATTTTATAGGGGAGCTGATTGTTGTGTTCTTGTTTACGATGTCAATAATGGCAAGAGTTTTGAAACTTTAGATAGTTGGAGAGATGAATTTTTAATCCAGGCTTCTCCTCGTGATCCTGAGAATTTTCCTTTTGTTGTTTTGGGCAATAAGATTGACGTCGAAGAATCAAGAAGAATGGTAACGATTATTATTATTATTATTACCTATTATTATTACCGTTGTTATCAATAGTATTATTTCAATGATTCAATTTATACCATAATTAATATCTATCCATCTATTTATATACATATCTTAGGTATCTCCAAAACGCGCCATGACTTGGTGCCAGTCAAAAGGAAACATTCCTTATTTTGAAACAAGTGCCAAAGAATCAATCAATGTAGAGAATGCATTCATGACAATTGCTAAAAATGCTTTGCAACAAGAAAATGATGCAGAAATGTATGTTGATTCAGTTTATATTTTATAATGGATATATATGTTTCTATTTAACAATTCACTAATAATCTATTTTATAACTGTAAATAGATACAATGATTACACGGATGCGATCAAAATTGATAGCGAAGCTCTCAATGATGGGTGTGGATGTTAATTAATTATATTTTTCCTCCGCAAAAAATTAAATTTTGAAATAAAAGTTAAGTGAAAACGAGAAATTCTTCAAGGACTTTTGTCTGGTTTTAAGATCTTGATTTTTTTTATATTGTTATTAATAATTATTATTTCGAAAAAGAAAAATTGATAGATTTTTTCCTTCTTTTAAATCTTTAGTTAGTTACAATTATATATATATATATGTGTGTCATTAAACTATATTTATAAATTAATATTTAATATATATCTTTATATTTTTGCTTTAATTATAGTTTTTATTTAAAATTTTTGTATTCAACATTTAATTGCTACTTAAGGATTTCTTTGTTTATTATACCTTTCAATTATTTTATTTTTGTGCAAGTAGAAGAAATATTGTGGTGATGGTGAGATTAAAATTAATAATTTGTTTATATAATATTTACTTTCCCGTTTTTTCTTTAGTATTAATTGTGGAACACAACAATTCTAAAATGGCAAAACTAACATGTCATTATTAATACTAATATTAACACTAGATTTGCTTTGCCCTACCATTTTTCCATTGAAGATAAATAAATGGGTCATTAGAGACTCGCATAATAATAATTAAAATTTTGAATTTGATTTCATGAATTAATAAAAAATTTGATATTATGTAATGCCATTTTGTTATTTACCATTTTATCATCTTGAAATTTCCTTTTAAGAAAATTAGCAGCGTCAAATAATAGTTCCTATCCCAAAATTGGAGTTTATCAAAATAAATCTCACAATATTGATATTTTAATAATACATTATTATTCAAACTTGTGTCCGTTCAGCCCCAGTGTTTAACTGGATTTATCAAAAAAAGCAGGAATAATTTGTAATGATATGTCAGATTAAGTGAGATTGTGTAAGTGACAAACCATATTTTGTGACTATTTCGAATTGACACAAAGTAAATAAACAAGATTTTGATTTTGCGTTACTGTATCTTCCCTCTCTTAACCAACATCAAAAATAATATAAATTTTACTTTTTTGTACTGTTTAAAAAAAATTTTTAATCTAATTAAATTTTTTCAAAAATGTATTCTTTAAAAACCACATCCTCTCCACCATCCTCTCCACCATCAGCCTCATCCTCTGCTTTTACAACCACAAAAATTGATAAACCTTCCCTGCCTCCTACCACACCAAGAAGGAAGTCCATAGTAGTGTCCGATGAAGTAATAATCAATAGTATTGTTACCGGTAGTATTGTATCATCTGGCTCATATCCGAGTCATGATAGTAATAACAATAACAATAATCATTCAATTCAAGCCTCATACAAACAATCATCATCTGATCAAATCAATGGAAATCGTTCATCGTATTCTTCAATAAAAATAAATCCTCATACTAAAGAAATTTTTGTTGAACCTTCTCTTGCTGAAGGTACTCCCCTATTAAAAGTTTCCGCAAAGAAGAAAAAACAAAAGATTTTTAGAATCGATGTAGGTCAAGGTCGTATATTATGGGATTCCAAAAAATCAGGAAAAGGCATGTCGCTCTATACATTCATACATTTAATCAATTAAAATTGAAATTTTAATTATTAATATTTTTACAAAAAAATAAAATAAAAAATAAAAATAAAAATAAAAATAAAAATAAAATACATTAGTCAACATCGAAAATATCAAAGAGCTTCGGGTTGGTGAAGCAATAAGAAGTTATAGAGAACAATTTAAGCTCAGTGTGGACTGTGAATCACGATGGTTCACTATTGTTTATATTGATTCAGGAAAATATAAAACACTTCATCTTGTTGCTCCAACACCTAAATTGTTTAATACTTGGGTGGACAACTTGGAGAAACTTTATTTGCACAGAAAAGATTTAATGGGTGGTTTGGGCCATTTGAGAAAACGTCAGGCTGTTTGGTTAAAACAACATTGGAAACAAGCGAATAAAGATGGCGATTCAAAATTAGGGTTTGATGAGGTGGTTAGATTGTGTCGTCAATTAAATATTAACATGTCAAAAGCATCTTTAAGAAAACAATTTGATGTGAGTAGAATGAATACGTATATATATATACTTATTTATTTATTTATTTATTTATTATAATAAATATTTCATTAATAATAATAAATATTTATAAAGGAAGCTAATGATAATAAGAACGATTGGCTGGATTTTGGTGATTTTAAAAGGTTTGTAAAAATAATCAAGAGAAGGACCGAATTAGAAGAATTATTTACTAGATTAGCAACACCACGTGAATCGGTTTTAACTTTAATAGAATTCAAGAACTTCCTAATAGATTATCAAAAGGTACTAATTATTTAATTATATTAATAATAATAATAATAACAACAACAACAAAAACACTCATTACATGCATAATAACCATTGTTGCGTAGTGTAATTTAAAGGAGTTAGAATATGAAAATTTATACTTAAAATTTTGTAATAAAAATACAAAAGAAATGACATTAGAGGGTTTTAGTAGTTTTATGATGTCAAGTGATAATCCTACATTTTCATCAGAACATGCAAAAGTTTATCAAGATATGGATCAACCTTTATCACATTATTTTGTAGATTCCTCTCATAATACGTAAATTAATTATAAAATCTATAAATTATATTAGTTCATCATTATTATATTTACTAAATTTATATACCACCGATTAATTTCTTTTTCTTCAATTATTATAGATATCTTCTTGGCCATCAATTAACAGGTGAATCATCCGTAGAAGGTTATATACGCGTATTACAAAGAGGATGCAGATGTGTTGAAAGTATGTTTTATAATAATAATAATAATAATAATAATAATAATATCATAATGCTACAATCGACAACGATAATAATATATTTTTTATAGTTGATTGTTGGGATGGGCCTGACGGACCTGTAGTCACACATGGTCGTACTTGGTATAATATTTATAGTATTCATATCCCAATTTAAAATTTATCATTGGTGATTCTTTGCTGGTTTTATTGAAAAAAAATTTATATCTTTCGTTTTAGGACGTCTAAAATTTTATTTCAAGATGTCATATCAGTTATTCGCACTTATGCATTTAAAGCTAGTCCTTATCCACTCATTTTATCACTTGAAGTTCATTGTTGTATTGAACAACAAGGCCAAATGGCCTTTATACTAAGTAATCTTTTAGGAGAAAGCTTGGTCACTAAATTCCTATACGATAATGAAACAACGTTACCAAGTCCTAAAAGTTTGATGCATAAAATTATATTAAAGGTAAAAACGGTTAATTAATTATGACAGGGAGAAAATATTCTAGAAATACAGCAATAATAATAACAATTACAACAATAAAATTATTCATTCATTAGGGAAAACATCTTCCATCAGATGCTCCCGATGATTTTTTTGGTGATTCTACTACTGATACTGAATCAGCTACCGATAACGAATCAGATGTTGAATCATCAAAAAATGATAAAAAACCAAAGGACAAACCAAAAAAGGAAAAAACTCGTGTTGCAAAAGCGCTTTCTGATTTAATAGTTTATTGTTCAGCTACCAAATTTAGAGGATTTGAGTATCATCGTGGTTAGTGTCTTTCTTTTTTTTTTTTTTTGAAAACATTGTCAATTAAAAAATTCACGCTTCTATTTCTTCCCTGCATCTTTTTTTTTTTTTTGTTAAATAGAAAATTCATCATACTATCATATGTCATCTTTTTCTGAGAAAGTTTCCACACGTCTTTTAAAATCAGAAAAATCGGCATTCATTCGACACAACACAAAACATCTATCACGGATTTATCCTGCAGGTTTTCGAATAAATTCATCAAATTACGAACCACATCATCAATGGATAGTTGGTAGTCAATTGGTTGCATTGAATTGGCAAACATTTGGTTGGTTATTTAAAAAACAAAAAGAAAACAAAATTAATTTAAAGCTTAATGTCTAAAAAGATATTATTAATCATTTCTATTAGACCTTGGAATGCAGATTAATCAAGCTATGTTCGCTGTGAACGGTAGGTGCGGATATGTTCTCAAATCAGATAGATTACGTAATCCAGATTTATGTTTATCATCGGATCAACCAAAACCAAGAACCTTATCAATAGAGGTATTAAAAAAAAATTTAATATTAATATAAACATGTAACTCGAACGAAAATTAAACTATATATAATTTCCTTCAACACACAAAAAATTTTAATAAATAGATAATTTCAGCTCAACAGCTTCCCAAACCAAAAGAAGCAACTAAAGGAGAAATAATTGATCCGTTCGTTGAGGTTACGCTGTTAGTTCCAAATTCTGAGGCCGTAATAAAAAAAACTAAAACAATATCAGACAATGGATTTAATCCAATATGGAAGGAGAAGTTATCATTTACAATTGAATGTGAAGAAATTGGCCTGGTTTTTTTACGGTAAGATTTTTTTAAAATAATATTAAAACAAGCTTACATTCTATTAATTGTTTATTAAACATGCATATTTTATTTATTTCAATTTACTAATTAATTAATTTTTTCAATATAATTTTTTATTCGTATCTAAAAGATTTTGTGTTTTTGATGAGGATGTTAGAACGAATGATTTCATAGCATATTATTGTACACCTTTAACTAGTTTACAAATGGGTAGGATGTGAAATGTTATTGAATTGCTAATTAATAATTATACTGATTATACCAAATATATTAATTACAGGGTACCGTCATATTCCACTTCAGGATATGAATGGAGAACAATATCTTTTTACGACGTTATTTATTTGTTCTTCATTTAAATAAGCCTGCTGACAACTAAAATTATTATTTATTTATTTTAATTTAATATAATCATATCACAAACTTTTTCTTTTGTTTAAGTTTGTAATATATAGATGATTTTTCCTTTAAAAAAGGAGAACATGATTTAAAAATTTCTTTTTCCTTTCCTTTTCTTTTCTTTTCTTTTTAATTTATAAAATTTCTAGGTTTATTGCATATACATATATAATATATATATGAGTCTGGAATTAATTAATTAATAGATACAATAGAATTTGACATTATATATGTATATAAATTTTAGTTATTCTGCTTTATTATCTTTATCATGTAAAAACTAGTTTACAATTGTGAACGCAAAATGAAAAAAATAAAGTTTACTTTCTTCTCGGTTTCTCTGCTTGGAAAAACATATAACGAATGATCAGTTATTTTGTTAAATCTCCCTGACCAGAAGGATCTTGAAAGTGTGTTGTCCAATATATGTTGACTGGTGTTAATGGTTTGTAGTAGATGTATAGGTTCTTGGGAAGGGTGATAAAGTGGAATGAGAAGTTGAGAGCAATCTTGATGCACCAGCAATAGCAATGAATGAGGATCATACTATGCTCCTTCCACCTTGAACATATCTTTTGCGGTCTGAATTCCATTTTGCCATACTACACAATGTTCTTCATTGTCTGAAATGGGATTGACCAGGGTACTTCTACATAAAACCTCCTTTATAAAGAGGTGCTTCTTGAACAGGGATTGGTTCGGCTTTTCTTTCATAAAGCTGCAATTTCACATCTCCAGGTTTGACTCAGCAAGCTTACCTTTGATTCGAGGACTTGGACTAGCCTTTCAGTATCAATTTCCGGCTGTGCTGTTTGAGATTCTAATTTTCAGAATCACCAAAGAATTCATGCATAAATTCACGCTCTTCTTCATTTAAATACATAAAGAACGGAGTTTTCCCTTGATCCTTTTTCAAAATGCTTCCAACAATGCTGTAATTTTTAGGTTCCATAGTTGATTTGATGTATATAAAAAATAAAATTTTGATTCCTGAAACTTGCTATTTTAGAGATGAATTCAACCAATCAGAACACATTGAACAAATCCGTGTAGATCAGATAAATAAAAGATAATCAATCACCCACTCGTTCATAAAAATTTTTTTTAAAAAAATGACATCATCATCCTATAATTTCACAATTATTGATTCAAGCATAGCAGCAATGATTTCAAGAATCATCACACATCCACTTGACACTATTAGGGTGCGTCTTCAAACTTCTACAGCAGTGAATTCTAATATTAATAATTTTGTTGTTTCTGCTGCCAAAATTAATGTTAGAACGTCATATTTTCGTAATTTGTACAAATATTCTATTAGACGCTCGCCTCTAATTATGCTGATTCGTAACACATCATTAATGGATTATTATAATGGATTATTGGTAGCAACATTGCTAGGCGTGCCAGCTTCATCAACATATTTATACATATATGACAAATCAAAATATTATATATCAGACAATTTTGGAATAAGAGATGACAAGATGATAAATCATATGATTAGTGGAACTATAGCAGAGATAGTTAGTGGGGCTTTTTGGACGCCAATGGAAGTTTTAAAAAGTAAACTGCAAATTCAAGATTCAACAAGTGGAAGCAATACATTATCAATGATAAAAAGAATAGTTAGAATAGATGGAGTTTTAGGATTTTTTCGTGGATATTGGATGTCATTATATGTTTATGTACCACATACGATTTTATATTTTACAACTTATGAGAAACTTAAACAAATTAATTTTCTAAACAAAAACAAAAACAAAAACAATACTAGCGGTAATAGTAATATTGACTATGCTATTTATTCAAGTATATCAATTACAATAGCAGGATCAATATCAAATATTCTAGATGTGGTCAAGACAAGATGGCAGACCACATTTTCTAATCAACAATCAATCAAATCACCCATTGATATTATTAAATCAATGTATATTAATGAGGGTGGATTGATTGCATTTACTAAAGGAATGGGTGCAAGAGTTCTATGGATGATACCAAGTAGTTCTATTAGTATGACAGTATATGAAATATTAAAAAATAACAGAAACAATTTACAAAACAACAAAGACAATTATAATAACAATGGGATTTAAAGTGAATTGGTTTTTATAATTTTTTTGGAAAGAAACAAGTTTATAATCTATTATTATGAAAGTAAGCATTACGCATTATATAAAAAAACGTATTACTATTAATCTCTTCAATTATATATAGAGAGCAACAGTGAAAGGTTTACTTTAGATGCCTAAAAGAATTTCATACCTATTATTTATGTGAAACAGATGGAATGAAGACATGTTTATATATTGTGATTTTTGATTTTTGTTTTATTAATTAATATTTAATACAAAGAAAATTTGAAAAACTAGGGAGCGAGAACGATTCTATTAAATATGTCATCTATCAAACTAAGTGTAAATGATTCTTCACTTTGTTTTGTTGAGTATAAATAATTCATAAAATCTATTCATCACTCTCTTATTTCATTTTTTTATTGTTTTCGGGTAATTGATGTGTTTGAGCAGTATATGATAAAAAAATTGTTTATTTAATTTTTTTTTTGAAAACTAGATGTAATAAATATTTTCCAAAAAAAATATAACGGGCGTTTTTTACGTCGATCATTTGTATGGAAATGTCAATCACATTAAAAAATGTTTATTTCTTTCTTCTTCCTCTTCTAGTTCAAATACTAAATTCCATAAATAATTGGAAACTTCATATTCATCCGATGCATTATCTATTATCGCGACATTGATATCATCATTTCCTTCTACAATAATAATAATAATTGTTATAATTGTAGGAAAAATAAAATAATGATGATACAAATAAATTATATTTACCAATTATTACTTTTAATTTTTGAGTATCTGGATTTTCAAAAAAACGAATTCCCAATTTACGAAGCAATGCCAATATAAGTCTTTATAAATAAATAAATACAAGTCTTCAGTATTTACTC
This sequence comes from Entrophospora candida, assembly GCA_910592215.1. NCBI lineage: Eukaryota > Fungi > Glomeromycota > Glomeromycetes > Entrophosporales > Entrophosporaceae > Entrophospora > Entrophospora candida. The sequence goes on from CAJVPN010000582.1 coordinate 14,704, forward strand.
TCTCGTTAAATCAATCAACAACAATATTATCAATTACTAACAAAGAGTAATCTTCTTTTTTCAACCCTTTAGCATCAAAATCTTCTTCTAACATTTTCGACTCTTTTTTTAAATTTTCATAATCTAAATTTAAAGTTGTATATTCATTAAAAGAGTCAAGAAATAAATAAATATTTATTTATTATAATAACACACGATTAACTATTGATGTAAAAGGATATTGGATTTCTTTGTCTAAATTTGATATTGATGACGACAAATTAGATTTGATTGATTCACAATTGTGTTTACCAACATTATTATTGTTATTATTATTGGCATCAAAATCATCATAATGTTCCAATTTGTTCACTTCAATTTTTAAATTTTCCAATTTTTTGTCCATACCTTGTATATATGTAAATATAAGAATTATATTTATACATACGTACGTACACATATATATATATATACACACACATATGCACTAATAATAAAAACACTTTTGCTTACTTTTTATCTCATTTTTTATAATTTCAGATTTATGATGCATTATTTCCTCTCGTTTTCTAACATTTTCTAAAGTCTCTCTAAACATATTTCTACAAACACTAATATTACCACTAACATTACCACCAATGCCAGTCTTGTTACAAATATTGTTATAGTCCTTCATAATATGTAACAGTTCATGAATATGATTATCCATTTTTTTCATCTAATTTTGGTTTGTTTTTAATTTTTCAATTTTTAGAAATATGAATGCGATCATCATAAAACGCGTGTTATCTGTTATATTAATATACAAAATACATTCAATTTTTCACAAATACTCTAACTTAAAGCTATATGTATATGGCAGCTCTGCGTACTTTATCATGGTTACTATTTAGGACAATGCTCGAATGAAGATTTTTATAATTAAATAATTTTTTAATATTAATAAATAAAACCTTTGCTATAATATTAACTTGCAAAAAAAAAAATACAGATATTCAATGATAATAATGATACATGCAGTTCATAGTATTTTTGAATCTCATGGTAACTATATCTACATGATGCAAGGTTAACTAACATCTTTGTCTCGTATTAGAAGAAAACTCCAGAGAATCAATAGGCATTATTCTTCTTAAACCAACCTTCATTTAATAATTATATTAATACCAAAAATCTTTATTTCTTTCTTTGCAATGCAAAAAAATAAATGAAGGATTTTAGGGATTATTATTTATTCAAGAAAGAATTGTTTTGAAAGTACATGAATTTCAGAGTTCTTTTTATACATATTACAATTTTATCAATGAAGCGGTAAATTAACTATATGTGGCATAAAACACTTTAAATAGTACTTTGGATGAACCTGACAAAAAGTAATTTTATTCAAATTATGTCGGCGCGTTTATTTAAAATGACCCCAAATTTTAAATGATAATATTTTTAGTACCATATTTAGAATTTTTATTCTTTGTTCTGAATAATAAAAATTGGTTAGTATATTAAAAAAACAAAATAGTTGCATCATTAACGCACACATGATAATTACTTCTTGAACGATTCTAGTCTTGAATCAATACCATATTCACTTAAAATATATATTCAATATATTTCTAATGTTAACGATACATATATAAGAGAGAGTGACGATGGTGGTTGCACAATAGCCCAGACTTATCTCAACTCTATTGATGTAATAAAATAGAATGCCATGTTATCTATCTTTCAACACAATGACAAAATACATTCTTCAAAAACAAAATAAAAAATAAACATGGAAAAACTTAAATTCAAGATGATTAGTTCTAAAATCTGGATGTGATCAGAATATCCAAAATGTGGCAAATTTTGTAACTCTTTCATAATTGCAAATTTCATTTGGGGTAGTTATTGGATAATTCCTTTGCACAAGGAAAGTTATCCATCAACATGACAAGTTCCAAGACAATATTTGTATTAAAAATAAAATATCAAATTAATCTGATTCATTCTTGTTAAATGTTGAAAAATTATTATTACAATTTAATGAATGAATAAGAATAAATAAATTGAATTGTTATAAATTTTGTTGTATGTTTAGACGGTTTGTAAGAACAGATAATATTTCTTCACTTGATCGTTCAATTTTTAAACGAGCTAAATCATCACCTCGTGTCTTTCCTAAATTAAGGATAATAACATGACTTCCTAATTCTTTTGCCAAAAACACAAGTCTATATGCTGAATACGTAGTAAGCGTCGATCCAACAACCATTAATATTTTGTTCCTTAAAATGATTTCGGTTGACTTTTTTCTAACTTCAGGCCTAATATTTTCACCAAAGAACACCACTGAAGGTTTATAAAGTCCTGATTCACATTGTTCGCATGATGGATAATTAAAATTTTCATAGGTAATGTTTGAAGGTAATTCAATATCACCATCAGGGTTTGTTTTAGGATTGGCCTTGGACATTTCCAAAATTTTGGAAAATTCTACCCACTTTGGATTCAAATTCATTAATATCTCCTGATAATCTGGCCGCCTTTTCTTGAAGCCACATTTTAAGCAATGTACCTCATGTAATGTTCCATGTAATTCTAAAACATTTTGAGTTCCTGCAGCTTGAAGAAGCCCATCTACGTTTTGTGTAATAACATCTTGAATATATCCAAGCGATTGCAATTCTTTAATTGCAAAATGCGTTTCATTTGGTTTTGCTGAATATATATTTTTCCATCCAAAAAATGACCTAGCCCAATAACGTTGTCGAATATGATGATGTGAAACAAACTTTTATGTATATAGATAGATATATTTATTATTTATTCAATTATAAATTTAATTGAAGATAAAGAGAATGAAAATATTACTTCATTATATAATATTGACTTGTAACTTTTATTTGTTTTATAAACTCCCTATATATTTTATAGTATATTATAATAATAAATTGAATAATAAATAGTTGGTTTAAAATAATTAGTTTGTTTTTTACATTTATTCCACGATAATCAGGTATTCCAGAAGCTGTACTAATTCCTAAAATAATTATATACAAACATCCTTCTTAGCCTAATTGTATAATACGATAATAGAAAGAGATACTTTAAAAAAGAAAAATCTATATATTACATACCTGCACCACTTAATATTGATAATTTTCCTTTATTCTCTTTAAAAAAAATCGCCAAGTTATTTATTGAATCATCGTTGGAAATTGATGTTAAATTTTTATAAAAAGTTTTCAAATTCTTCAAAATCATATGTGCAAAATTTTTGTAGATCACTACATATTTATTTTTAAAATGTATATAAAATAAAAACAAACTGGGGGAATTTCAACTACCTGAACAAAAAATGGTTTCATCGGCTTCACCACCTTCAACTTATCCTTTAAAAGGAATTTATTTTTTCTTTTCAAATTGGATCCTTGTTCGAAGAGTTATAATTATATTAATAATTACATTATTAGCGTCTCTTGTAACCTTGTGTCTCGTCTTTGGTTTTCTTTTAAAACTTCAAGCACATGCATTAATATTTGCTAATTGCCCAGCTTGGATAGCTTGGATAGTTTCAGTAATTTTTTGTTTGCTGGAAAGTGTGGTTATCGTTATTATTATATATTTAATTATTACTCCTATTTGGCAAGATGCTTTATTTGACGATGTTTTAAGATTGAGAGGATTAAATCATGTATTGGAAAGAAAAGGAAGACCATCTGATTTGGTATTATGCTGCCGTGGTTTATGCTCGGGTCTTTTTTTGTTAATGTTCCAAATATACGTTTTAATATTAATTCAGGTATTAACTTAATCATTACTACTACTACTACTGATATAATAATAGTAAATAAAATTAATAACAAGTTTCTTTCTCTTTCTTTTTTAAAAAAGATAATAACGCTTTTAATCACAATGCCATTACATTTATTTCCAGTCATTGGAACATTGTTATATTGTTATTTGAATGGATGGATAATGACATGGGGTCATCAAATACATTATCATTTGGAAATTAAACATTGGAGTGTTAATCAATCAAGAAAGTTTGCATGGAGGAATCGTGAAGATTACATAGAGTTTGGTGCTATAGCAGTTGCACTGGAATTAATACCAATATTAAATCTCGTATTCTTTTGGACAAATGTTGTCGGAGCTGCATTATGGACAGCTGATGTAAGTTGGGTTTTTTTTTTAAAAAAAAATCTAATAATATTAATAATATAGCAATAATAATCATTAAATTACTCATAGGTTATTATTCATGAAGAACAAAATAATTTAATAAGAAATGATTTGAATGGATTCAACGGTCCACACACTCTAAATGATCCAACATCAACATCTTCATCTTCATATAAAGCTGCTCAAAGAATGAACAATGATGGATATGGTGTTGTAAATGTATAATATTTTAAATTTAAAATTTATTTATTTTGTGAATTTAATCTTTTTTTTTTGATTTCTTTTATAATATCATATTACAATTAATTGTTATTATTGTTATTATTATTATCATTATTATAAATTTTTTTCAAATTGACAATCTTTGGATATTATGAATTATCTTAGAAAAGTAATAGTTAAGAAGATCCATCTTATTTCCATAGTCATCATGAAAGATGATTTTTAAAATCGTTGTTGATCTACAGGATGGACATAACATGCTTTTTTTGGAATGTAAGATGATCTTTGACTTTTTAAGATCTATAATATATTGATCAAGACCAAACTATCATTTCTGATTTGATCTTGAGTAGAGCTATCATGCGCTTTAATAGTCCATTTTCACTCCCATCTTTTTACCTTTATCTAATACATCATTTTCTGGAAGTTTATTTGATATTATAAGTGAGATAGGTTACTAACTACTGTTGTCATAGTTAATATTAAAGACACAAAGGTGTGGTAGTCGTTGTGGCACTATTTTTTAATTGTCAGATTCCTCATGTTCTCTTTTAGCATGGTGGAAAGAAAATGGAAAATTTCCCCTATGAGCAAAAAATATCTGCAACATCTGTATGGAAATAGACATAAATTTATAAGTTAAAATGATAAATAATTTTTGTCTGAAAGTATATTTGAATTACTAGTTTGATATATTTGGTAATCTTTTGCCACATAACCCACATCAATATTGTTAATATTATCATGTTGTTTATGACAGTAGATGAGATTTTATCATTTTTCTATAGGTTATCTAAAATTGATGGTTTCTTTGTGTTATCCCAACTTGTAGAACAAATATGGATGTCTGCAACTGATTTGGAATTCTGCAATTCAAGAGCTTATAACCAGGCAGGGTTGCTGTTTTGTCATGACACGCCTAGAACTGTCTTTCTAAACTATTTCGAAACCAGTTTCAAAGGATTTTTTTAAACTGGTTTAAAAGCACAATTCTAAATGCACCCACTCATAAGCAAAAGTTTTGACCTAGAACAGGTGACTTATTTGACAAAATTCCATGTCACTTACCCAAAATTATAAATTAGGTTAATGTCAAAGAAACAGAGAATTTAAAAATAATTAATCTATATATAACAAACACTGTTTTAGAATTTTCCTCATAATGCAGAACATGAAAGATACCAAAAAGATTCTTTGAAAACAAAAAGCACAATGCAATTTCAGAGTTCCAAACCCCCACTCTGAATTGCAATCTTCTAAACTTGAATCAAGTTGCAACTTTTCAGAATTCTTGGTTACAGAAATATTAGAATTCACAGATGCACCCTTGACAACAATGCAATATCTATAAACTGACCCATTCCTCCACTGGAGTTAATTGCATCATTGTATCATCACAGAGAGGTCATATTGGCTTTATGTACATCATAAAAAGATGAGGACAATGTAGTGCTTAGGATAATTAAAATAGTCTATGTACTTCAATGTTTGTAATTTCCAAATGTTGTATGTTGAAATGACGTGATTTTTGCAATTTGTCAGGTACTGATCAGCTGCTCATGTGATAATCTGAGTAAGATAAATTATAAGCATTTAATTAATTTAATTACAGAATTGTTTATTAGAAATACATTCGTGAAAATAACTAAATAGATGGATACATGGATAACAAGGATATTGAGAACATTAATGGATAACTGACCTTGAATCTGTCTATACTTGCTGCCCAAAGTATTACCAATCCTAAATCCCAAAGTCACAAAGCCACAAATCCCAAATTCAAAAAAATTAATTAATTTTCAAAAATTGGATATATACAGATTCAAATAACTGACATTATTTCAAAATTACAAAAGATTTATTTAATTCTCTACTCTATTTAAAATAGCATCAACTTCAAAATTAAGATCACCATGTTGAAACCACCAAATTAAGGCTTGATTTATATGTTTTGTATTATAATAAGTATCAATTTTTTCCCAACTTGATCTTTTTATTTGAATGTTTAGTAGATGTTTATGTTGAAGTAGGCGTGGTTTCTGTATCTTGAGTCTCTTCTTCACTGATCAAATGTAAATATTCAATGCATAGTTCTCTTGGTATTTTAGCTTTGCAATAGTGTGCTAAATGTGTTTTTAAAATTTATGGTTTCCCTCCATTTTCATGAAGTTGAACAGAAATTACAAACAGCACCTTTATGGATCTTATGAGGATCATCAATGGAGGTAAAATATTGCCAAACTTTATCTTTCGGATGTCCATTAGTTATTGCAATATTAAAATTATCATGATACCAAAAATTTGATAAATATTGTTACCAGAATTAGACTTTGACGCATAAATCTTGGCTGAACCTCTTAATTCCGGGCTAATTTAAATTTTATTTCTATTTTAATTATTTTTTTTTTTTATTATATTTATCACTTTCTAATTTTATTTTTTCTATTTATTTATTATTATTTTATTTTCTTTATTATTATTATTATTATCGTTTATTCATTTTATTATTATTCTTATTAATTAATTCGTAACACGTTAATATTCATTTAATTTATTTAATTACATTTAGTAGAAATTAGTGACGGTGCCGAACGGGCGCGCGACTCCAGAACCCAAATGGGATTATAATTAACTCAGGAGATTTTTCTGTAATATTATGCAAAAATCATACAAAAATTGTGCAATTGTTACATTGAGTGTAAACATTACATAATTTTTTATGCAAATATTACAACTTTGCATATTAAAATTTATGGACGTAATATTACGGCGGGGAAAATTTTCTTGGTGGGCTTGAATTTGACCTACTGTAAAAATAACTTGCAAATAAGTTGATTAGTTTCGACTAAGGAAAAACTTGCAAATAAGTTAATTAGTTTCGACTAAGGAAAACTTGCAAATAAGTTAATTAGTTTCGACTAAGGAAAACTTGCAAACAAGTTAATTAGTTTCGACTAAGAAAAACTTGCAAACAAGTTAATTAGTTTCGACTAAGGAATAACTTTGTAATAAGTTAATTAGTTTCGACCAAGAAAAACCAAATAAACTAAATAAATAAAATAGTAATTTTTTTATTTAACACTTTTATCTTCTTTAAACAAAATTATTCGCTAATACCAAAATCAATTCGTTGATAACCTATTCATTCTGATCCACACACAAATACAAAAATAATTGTTATCACCAATTAAATACGCTCTCCCAAATTTAATCGGTGACTATCATCATCATTATTTTCTATATTTAAGGCATTTGCTAGTTTCAAATTAAAGACAAAAATATTTCTTGGATTTGTTTTTAAGTAAAATAATTAATAACGAGAAGTTTCATTTTTTGTTATATTGTTAAATTGTTTTAAAATAGAATAACAATCATTTAACCATCTAATCACTAATAATACTAATTAAAGAATGTCTAGCCAAGCAAACGTTAATATTGTTTGATTATCTAATATTATGTTGTGTTGTTTAAATTAAAAAAACTATATTTATCCAAAACGCTGATTTTTTGTCAGACATTCCATACATTACCATACAAAGAACAAAAAATCAGGAGAGTAACTCATAACAATCATAGCAACGCAATGTAACATAAAGTGAAACACTTAAAACCAGAATATTTCCCGTACAATGCAAAATTGCTAAAAATAGTTAATTGGTAATTAAAGGTGAACGAATATGTAGAACACGAGAATAATCAAAATCAAATCAATCATACAGTATTAAGAATTTGACACGGGTTTCATATCCGTTTGATAAAAAGACAGATTATCTAGCTTCAAATTTCTATAGAAACTCGTTTTTGAATAAGTGATGATGGATGGTGATGGATGATTGATTACAATTACTAATAATAAAATGGTTGGACGATGCAATGATGGTCCAAAGACATTATTGATGGTCTCGAAATACTTGGATGTGATGAAAAGTTAGTTAGTCGCTTCATCTATAACTCTTTTTTTGAATTTTGCCACCCAAGAACAAAATATCGAGGATGCTTTTAAAGTTAGTTCCATCACCAATAACACAATCATACATGAATCCATTTTAGCGGTTCCTTGAAAGATTTAAAGAATATCGTAGTAATAAGGCGAGTTTGGACATTTCTTGACCTGTAGATTTGAATGGAAATTAACCAACTTTATTATTATTTAGAAATTAGCGTTGCGGTTAGAATGTTAGATGCAATGAAGTTGCTATTAATTAATTTAATTGTATATAAGAAGCTCAAATTCGACATACTTGTAGAATAACTTTGTAATAAAGTTTTAATAACTTGTAGATTAACTTAGAAATAAGTTAATAAATTAGTTTCGACTAAATAAAACGTTTTCTTGAATCACTAAACCAAAATTATTCGTAATAAAACTAATTCGTTAGTAATAGCCAATTCATTCTGATCCACGTAATCATAAATTTATACTGTTATCGTCAATTAACACGCTCTCACCAGATGACATTAACATGAAAAAAAAAAAATGATTAGAAAAATTAAATACAGACTTTCTAAATTTTTTATTAAATTACACTAATATTGCTGTTTTGTGTTTTATATTTATATATTTATAATTTAATAATATAATTATTAATCATTTTGTTTATGATTTAATAATAAATAAATAAATTTAATTAATTCATTTGTATGTTTTTCTAGTTAAACTAATAATAATTTTATTTAAAAATGTTCTTTACGGAAACGGAAGTTTATTCCATCATCATTAGCAAGTTTACATTCAGCTTTAAGGCTTTTAGCTAAAGGAGTAGGACCACAATAATAGACACCAACATTTGTCGTTAAGCTGCTTTCTTTTCCTGGTAAATATCTACCAGTTTCAATCGCTTTTTTCAATTGACTAAAGATATAATTAAAGTTTGGTCTGCCATAACAAGTTCTAGATTCCAAATCAGTTAACGGGTCATAAGAACTTGACACATCATTGATTATGATGTTTTGAATTGTCGATTCACGTAGTTTAGAGGTGAGATAAATGTGAACTTTTAAGAAACCTTCTTCTAATTGTGAATCCTCTAGTGTCTTCAATAAAGATTGGAACCATTCAAACGATCCAGTCTCACGACAAATCCAGAAAAATTCTACACGTTTAAGTTTTGAAGGACGTTTAAATTTATGCTGGTAGAAAATATTTTTAAGGATTGAAGCAAATGGAGTCACACCAATACCACAACCAATCAATATAGCAATTTCATTATTGAATACATCTTCAGCGGGAGCACCATAAGAACCATCAACTCTAATTAAAGGTAAAACTTTCTTGAAGTCAAATTTATTATCAGCAGAAGAAGCCTCTTGACAGCCAAGTATTTCACCAAGTTTATTAGTGAAATCACCAACTTGACGAATGTGTAATGAAACATAAGGATCATCAGGTGCAGAAGTGATGGTGAAAGGATGCCATTGAAAGGAAGAGATGTCAGGAACATTTAAAAATAAATATTGACCAGCTTTGTAGGAAAAAGATGGTTTTTCAAATTGAATTTCGATCGCTCTTGAAGGATGGGCTATTACTTTTGTTATTCTCGTTGATTGACGAGATCTAACTTCGCGCAAAACACGTTCAAAAAAA